>JARQTH010000364.1:0-27651 GCA_030142595.1 Trachelus iudaicus | reverse complement strand
AAACTTTTGTCTGAAACATTTTTGGATATGATCAATAGTTTGAGTGCTATTGCTCTGTCACACTTTATGTGCCTCACACTGTATAGTAGAGACCGTTTATAACAACATTCAAAGGACAGGGACAGTGTCCTCGTACTAAACGGGCGACTTAATAAAGCAAAATGAAAATCCCATACGAATTTATATGAGAACCAAACTTAAAGGGGCAAACAGGATTCAATATTCCGTCGATAGTTATAAGCGGAGTCTTAATAACCGAATTCCACAGTATTGATAAAATGAAAAAATTTTAATGAAATCAATTTCACTGTAAATATTATTATCTTAAAGATCGAGCTATCAAAAATTTTTTCGAACTCCTTGTCATATATCCAATGATAGATTTCTCGAGTGCTCGACTGCCCACAATTAGCATCGAGATAAGGGCGCGTTTCCAAGGAGATCGTTGTTATCGGGCGATTCTCATGCTAACGATCGTATGCGACGGCAGCCGCAACTTTCTCGAAGGCGTTGCGACGAGAACGAGTATTACACATAGCAGGCAGCGCATACTGGACTTTCAGCTCGGACAAGTCGAGAAGGTATCGGCAACACCCAATCGACTCTTTTCGATCGAATCGATCGAGAATCTTCGATTAGATCCTTACACGCGTATAATTATTAGAGATCAATAAATTTATATTTTTTATTCTAACAAAGTACCTGCTAGATGCTCGTTCCACTTTGTTGGTCACTTGGTATCGAACCACCATCACGTCTACCGATACTATTTTCTATGAATTAAATATATTCAAAAGACTTACCCGTATCGATATACGACTATAGAGAAATTCGAAAGATTGTACCGAGAATCATTCAGGCGGGTTCAGAATAATAAATTTTTACCTTGAGATGTATTTGCTTTAGCACAGTTTCACAAACACACGTGGCTCGTAACGATCACCGGTGAAAATGACGCGTCTTTAGTTAGGTACTAGAAGAAGCTTCGTCTGACCCACTTTGAGTACTTATCACTTTCTGATTATCGCTCAACTTGATGAGAACAGCTTTTTAAGTAGGTTAAAATTTTGCATAATGTGAAACAGTATAGTTTTCCAGAAAATTTGTATTTTTGATTGTACTTTATTTATGTACCGTTATTCGCGGGAATAATTCATTCTTTTCGACGGACATTAAGGAAGTGTATTCCGAAATTTTTTAAAATAATTTCTCATTAAATTTGAATCATTTTGAATTATGAAATTAATTTTGAAAAGTGCGGAAGACGATCGTCAAGTAACAGCGAGACGCACGACGTTATAGGTTCGTCTGAATACCGTACGAGACGCCGCGCTAGCCGACGACCGCGACGCCAGGCGTCGTTCTGTCGAGGGCAAAAAGTGGTAAGACCCAAAAATCCGAAAGGAAGCTCCGCGCGACTAATCTATTCTCGGCGTTGAAATTCCGGCGACGCCGAAGAAGCCGAGACGGTAAGAGTCACTCCTGGGGAGTGCTCTAAAGATGGGCAGTCCTTAAAGGGTCAAAACTAAAAAAAAAACAAAGACCGCAAGAAACATGGGGAAAAAATTGAAAATTACACTGAAACAATCACAAAAATCTCCACAGTGGAATTTGTAAAAGAATTTAAATTTTAAATTTCAAGAAACTCACCCCGCCCACGTATCCGACATTGCTCGCGTAACCTTCGACGTAAAATTTTACAAACAAATGTTCTTAACGAAAGAAATTATAAGAAAAAAATGCAATTAAAATGTCAAACATCTACCTGTCACACTAGAAACCCTATTAAAAAATATTAACTATCTCGCGTGCCAAAGTCACTGAAGACGTAATATTCGTAAGAAAAGGCGGGGAATTAGTACGTGCTGCTAATTGAACAGCTAACGTAATGACAGTGGTAAATGATCTCAGGTTAGCTATGATACTAAACAGTATCAGAATTTAATACCCAAGACAAAGAATCGCTCTCATCGCGTTCGATATCTCGACAGTTTGATCTGACAGAAAATCTATTGGTGATTTGAGAAATCAGCAAATCGGTGAATCGAACGTGACAAAAAGAATGTAGAGACTTTACAAGAAGAAAAGAGAGGCTAAAAAATCAAAAAGAAACTCAGAAGAAAAACATTTGAAAAAAAAAGAATTAATTCAAGCGTCATCGATCATGTTCAACCGTGCAATCAGTAAATTATCTATTTATCCTTAGATCACCACAGATCTATAAGACACTATACAGGCGAAGCAAACTTGCGAATCGGTTAGTACCAATTTCTCATAGGCCATGAATTGGTCCTGACTACCGTGGACAATTAACTATTATTGTCAGTCCAATCAGCGAGCGGAAAATAATTAATAATAGGACGGAAAGTTGGTTAGCTTTTCCCATTGCGAACAATCCCTAAGTAATACCAGTAATACACGCGGTACTGACACGATGGGAGTCATTAATGGCAGACTGACAGGGGCGATAGAATGTAGGTACAGGAGAAGATAGAGGAGTTAGAGGAAACAGACTATAGATAATGGAAGTAAGGACTGCGGTAGAACCAACTATAATTATACGGAATGGCACGCGAGACTGCAGCACAGCAAAAATTAAAGCATTTCTGAGCAATCTGACCCTGGCTTTGTCGTGACTTAATCCACTGGACCCATTTTGCACGTGGTTCTCGTTAGAATTTCAAGAATTTCTATTTTGACAAAAAAAAGGAAAAAACCAAGAAGGAATAATAAAAATTGACAGTAGGTATTCACAATACCTGACACTGAGTTGGCCAGACTTGATCTGCACGCGGAAATGTCGTTTCCCCTAGGTAACGTGGGGACCAGATTCCCCATCGGGCCCAACCTCAACGGCAGAACAAGCGCATTGCAATTAAGCCGAGTGCACACGGGATTATTAAGTGGGAGTGGTGATACGGAACGGCGGATTTCACCTCTTCACAATTGCCCCCTTTCCCGGGGGCGACGCACGATTACAAATCGGCGAATAGCACTGAGCGGGCCCCGATAGCGCCGGATAGGGCTGTATGCTCTACTATGACAAATTTCGTTTGGGCAAGAACTTTTGTATTTCCCGCCACTTTAGTCTGCGCAATATCCTTGATCTACTACGTTGATGCTAATGAAGGCTTATAGTTTTCACTTAAATGCAAATAGTTAAAAGAAATGATAAGGCCCCGACTGTTACCTCGACAGGGCCCCAAGAGACTACCACCTGCACGAGAATACCAATCACTATTGATTGCAGAAACACTAATGCCGGCTTTGCTTCCGGAGAGCGCGTACCGTTTCCACTGCGGCATTCTACGAGCGACTGTTCGTCAGGAACGAAATATACACGTTAGAAATATAGTTGCATAGTGAATATATATACAGTACACATAAAGCATCGACGCCCTAGTGAATTCACTATATCTCGAGCTTGATGCGTTCAACGTCTTCTTAGTGACGTACAATTATATCACACTACTAAAATTGTAAAAAAATAGTATTATTTAAAATAAAGTACACATAGTTCAAAAGGAACTTGGAACAACTTATAATACAGTACTATAATGTTTTTACACTAGAAAATCAATGACGTAGACACTATATACATTAATGCAATCTAATGACTATTACTCAGACTGTATTTGAGTAAAAAGTACATAGTTAAATGATCATTTGAGGATAGATCAAAGTTACTTCTACGAGGCAGCTGTAATACAAAATTATTATTCCCATTGACTTTATTCGCTATTGGACTCATTGGAGAATTACTATGCACTACTGTGTCACTGTTGCTATATAGGGTTATAGTACATGAAAACATTGGTTTGTTCAGCAATGTCGGTTAGCATCGGACTTGACCAAAAGGAATATTTCACTCGGTAGGACTAGACAATGGCGAATTAACATAATAGAAGGAGGCGATCTGGAGGCTCATGGGTAAGCGTGTTACTTTGAGTTTACTGCTCGGCACTACTGAAGCGAATATCTAGCATTACCCGCCGTACGAGAAACATGTGTGTTTGTGTATTCGAAGACGTGTGCACCTACGTTATGCATTAGCATACGAGGAGCCTAGTGTGACAAGTAGGTCGGAAGGTTCTTGCACGAATCGGATCCTTCTTCTTATCAGATGAGAATCGACAGCCAATTAGGAATCGTCAAAGTCCACTAGTAAAAAATTTACTATAATCTTCATTATTTTCTATTGCCCGTTATGGAAATTGTTTGTAAGATGCAATAATACATTTTAAGGAAACATATATGGAATTATAATCGAATATTTACTACTAGATAAATCTTACAGAACATTGGGTTTTGATTCATCCAGTTTACCGACTGGATTTTAATCGGAAACCGTAGAAATATCAGGGAAATCTGACGTGAATTAATAAAGGCTTTTGTTTTTGTAAATAAGGTTTAAAGTCTCATTGTGGTTAACGATTGATAAAAATTAAAGGGGAGCAATTAAACGATGAAAAAAATTGGAAACAAAACCAATAAACACCATTGTCACCAATAGAATTGTTTATGGATATGGAAATTCCTATGGGTCTATTCAGGGCGCGTTCCGAAATGCACTGGCAGTACTTCCAGTACTGTAACCAACGCTGTGTCCTTATTTATCCATACGCATCTAAGAGAGATGTAATTACTTTTACAGTAGAGTACATTTCGGAACACACCCTCAGTGTTATTCTGCAATCATTCTGCTTTTAACCACGTGCTTTTGTTTACAAGTACCAGATTTTCCATTAGATGCAAACTTAACGACAAGCGTTGTCATGAGATACGAATAACTTTACAAATATGTTTGACAGCTGTTGAAAGAGTCCGCAAGAATGACTTTTTTTTGTTTATAATGCGTTACAAAAAATAATAGCAATGCATCCTACAAGTAATGCTTAAAGTTCGCCAACAATCATGCACCTTACTGTATCACATGCGTTCCCCATGTTACATGTACAGGCACTGTATATAACGGTGGAATTGCAATAATAATCCACCGATAAAATAGTTGCGTTACTTCCTTTATCATTAAACGGGCGCCATTATATAGACACATATACAAGTACACACAGCTTCGCGTGCTTCAGTTTAACGCGGTCGCTGCTTATCGGGGCGGGAAAATGTTTGTCGCTCAATGCAAACGAACCGCGTCGAACTCGCAAAGTGAAACCCAGCGCTTTCTCGCGATTATCAAATTTTCGTTCCCTTCAGGTCGTTTATCACATTCCATCATTAACTGCACGATAAGTTCATCTTCGATATATGCACAACTACTATAATACATATATGCATATATATATATTTGTTTATATACACAGAAAAGGGTACTCACTTTGGGATTCTTGATGAGCCCTGATTCGCACCGTTAACGCGATTCGACGGCCATTCGCTGCGACGTTCTTCCATTTTCTTCACGACTATTAGGCCTGCACAGAACAAAAACATAAAATAAAAGTATTGCGCAAGATCAGTCATAGTCAATTGAATGTGAGCACTGAATTAGAGCAATTCCAATGAGGTACAAAGCTACGCGTTTGGAATTTTATAAAAGTCAAGGAACAATAGAAACCAGGCTCACTAAGTTTGGTTGCGTTGATTAGCGAGAATTGGTGGCGCATTGCGGTTAGGCAAGTTGCGCAACTGTTGGAACTCCGATTAATCAATTAGTACGAAGATTAATGAGATACGCGATACAGTATGTGGCGTAGAGTTAATTTAAAATCTTTGACTATAGATACAGATCTAGTAGGCAAATTTCGTAGTCAATAGTATTACCGGAATGCCTATGGAAAGTTATACAATATGGCAGCATTGCTTTACGTATTCCTGTTTCTCAAATGTCCCTATAAACTCCTACGATCATTTAATTAATCATCAAAGTTTTACAATCGGCTTAGAAATTATCGCTACAAAAAAATTGTTATAAATAAGAATTCCATCCTTAACTATGAAATTCGGATGAATCCGATTCATGTTGACTTCTTAAGACCAGGAAGATATTCTCTATCCAGACATGATATTCTCCCACTTCCTCGCCATTGTTCTAGCGGCAAATTTTTTAATCACCTCTCTGAGACTCATGGATTTAGGTTCGTTTCACAGTTCGGTTGTATCTGACAAACATTCGCTATCCTCTTCTTAGTTTTTCTTATTTAGATTCATTTATCACGCATATTCGTTAATCATTCATTCACGGAAACAACTATTATAGATTCTTCATTTTATGCTTGTACTTGAGTACAAGTGAAAAGGATGTCGCATAACCCGAGATGGTGAAATAAAAGACAAAAAAGAATCACTGTGTAAATTTCGCATATGCCAAGCACGTGCCTGACAGGATACGCCGACTATTGACAGTGAGTCACTTATCGTACACGAGGCAGACGCTTAAATATACTCGAACCTTACTAACATCATGTCTTACTTATACCTCAGTGAAAATGTCCTATGCATATAGGAGTTCAATTATTATGGCAGACTACTATTACTCTACCACTATCACTACAGTGGGACTTTGATAGCTCGAACTTCCACAAGTCAAAAACCTCTGTAAGACAATGAATCTTCGAAATTTTTTTAATCTTCACCTTTATAACTCGAAAACCCCGATAAGCTGAACTTAAGATCCGAGTTATCGAAGTTCCACTGGATTTGGATGTGACGCTAAGTCATTAAAAAATGTCCCCACTATCACCCCAAGAAAAAATGTTTAAATTTTAGAGATATCTCAGAACAGTCTACGTATGTATCTTTGGCCTCAGTGATCAGTTGTGCTACAAAGTACTTAAGTACTTCTCGTCTCAATCGAGTATTAGTCAAGTCTTTGTATTGATTTTCCCTCTTACTGAAATCTGCGTATGGTCCTGATCAACTTGTTCCACGTGGACTGCCCAATACTTTTCTAAAATTCATAATCACTCTGAAGAAATTCATTTACGGAATATCAGACTGTCCAGGTAGAGCGATATGAGCAGAACCATAGGCAGATTTCAACTAGACGACAATCAACGCAAAGACTTGAGTAATACTCAATCGAGATGAAAAATACTTAAGTATACTTTGTAGCACAACTGATCAAAACCAAAGAGATATACGCGAGATAGTTCTGAGACATCTTTGGCACTTTAACATATTTAACGGGAATCACTTATCTATTTTTCCTATAATAACAAAGAAAAATGCAATTTTATTATTGCTACAGTATGGCCGCAAAAGAAACCAATAAACGTATAGATTTTTGGACTCTTTACTGTAACTATAATTTCATTTTCTAAAAGGAGCCATCAATTTTGATTTATTACTTTTTTTCAACATCCTTTCGCAATATGCAACTTGGGTAAAATGTTGATTTTACTAGGAATGACTATATAAGACTCAGCTCAGTAGAGTAGGTCACTAAGCACATTGCTAGTCGGAATAATGGCACAGAGAAATGAATAAACGAAGAGGTAGAAGCCAAAGACAAAGTCCTAAAGGAGTTTGAGCTTCTTGAGGACAATGGACTAAACTAAAGTGGAAGGGTAAAATAACGAAAAAAAACCAACACGAGTTAGATCCATACACGTGGAAGTAAATGCTGAATGCATAATAATAACGAAAATGGTTCGATAATTACCAGAAGAAGAGGTTTGAAGCATAAAACCTCGATATAGTAAACACAGGAAGACCAGCGAAGGCGAATACTCGCGTGGGAAGTTGACCTATCCTGGCAACCCTTCACTAAACTCGCGTCTGATCCAATAAAGGATAAGTCCACTAGCAAGAATGAGTTAACAATAGAGACAACAGTCTTTATATTGCCACCATTACCATTTCCCTTCACTGTATTCTCTTTTACCGCAGTATAAATATTTTTATTTATATTTTATTTGTAGGGCGTAAATTAATTTTTCTTTAAATTTGAATTTCGCGCCTCCTCGATGGCCACTCCAATATTACCACGTGACCGACACTCTATTATAGGTTCCGACAAAAAGAGACTTTTCACATAAGCGATTGAAGAATAATGCAACGAGCAGTGATTTGGCCTTTAAATTAAACGCAGCATGCGTTCCCATCTACCGTATGCTGTCGTACAAACATCCATAGTGTACTGCAGTATAGGAAATTCCGTTAGAATCATGGGATAAAATCCGTTGCGTTTTACAGCAGTACGGACCACCACGTAGTACCAACTAGACGTAATACTTTGCATACGAATCGAGTTGACACCTTACGACACGTCGTATACGTGCTGATGTCGTAGCCTTTACCATTTATTACGGCATACTTGTATACGACCAAGTACTACCCGCTGTCCATAGACTTTGCCTCACTCCAAACTATTGCCAAACAGAGAATTACGTAACACTGTTAAAAGGCGGACGAGGATTAATTTTGGTAATTTATCAGTTTTGTAAACCCGCTCGTTTTTATGATAACGACTACAACGTTATTCCGAAAAATAATAATAATAAGCGGAAAAATCGTATTGACTCACGATTAGCTAATTTAGTCAAGATATCAGGAAAAGTATGTCTTCAGGGTGTAGAGTACGTAGGTTGCAGTTGCATTTGACGCTGAAGTGTACTGCATTATGGATTCCAGTATATCCGGTAGGAGGAACAGATGTCTACAGGAAGATATTTCGCCCAAGGCGATTAACTGCCTGAATACCGTAGGAATTACATAGCATTTCCTTTTTTATGAGTTTCCTTTTTTTCTTCGTCCCATGCATGTACCATATAAACTCTTTAATCAGAGGAAACGTTATCACCGATCGGATGTATACTTCCAGTAAAATATCCATTAAACATTTTTAATCGTCCAAGAGGAGATGCTAAGTAAGTACATCGTCAAGGACGACCAGATCTCCTTGTATTTCTAGGAAGTATCTTCGTCACCGAAAAACAAAAAATTGCAGACATCAATCCATCGTATAGAAAACGGAGGTTAGTTCTCTATACGACACGTTTTGCGACGTATCCGAGACTTTGTCACAGTACATTGATTAAGAATACAAAATAACGTTCGGTGCAACTGACCACGTAATTCGAGGAGCCCAAAGGCGTCCGATTACTTGGTATACTGAATTCCCCATCTCGAGGCCGACCAGACAGTTTCGCATATACATTGTATACAAAGCGCATTGAAAGAAAACGACTGAAATTCCTTGAAAGTGGAATTTTGAAGTTAAACCAAATTTTCCTCCTAATAAATTCCCGCGAAAAGAGACTAGAGATAATCCAAAAGAATATATAAAAGTTAAAATAATAGAATGTATTTGAAGATGGCTTGATAGATAAAATAGTTGGAAGGTATAGACGATAAGGTGAAAAATTGAAGAGGAAAGGAAACTGAAGAGAATCTCGGCCAATCGGGGACCTAACGGAACTGACGATAATCTATCGTGCGTTTCTGACGCTATATATGTGTATATATATATATATACATATGATATGCATCTGCACCCATATATATGTATTTATATCCAATGCTGCATATGCTAAACGGTAAAGCGATAAAAGGCATATGCGATATGTCTTGCCGATCTATTACACGCGTCGGCCACCGTACTCGGCGCCTACGCCTCCTTTTGATTCTATTTATTATTACGTATACACCGTGTAGAGATCTATCAACTATGAATGCATGATACTTACTGCCACAGTACACGTATATTTACTAGTGACTAATTGCTGAGAGTACAGTATGTAATACGGAATCATTTTCAAGTGTAATGGTACATATGTGGTATAGTTGTTATACACTGCCTCATGAAATTGTTCAAGCACCTACATGAAAAAAATATTTGTTGTTAAAGTTAGTTAATTTAGTGAGAAATCTCTTACAGGCTCATAGCGTTTACACCAGAATTGCATTTTATCATTTAGAGATCAAGTTTAGATTTTTACTTCCGGTACCGTTGGAATACTTTTGTGGGGCAGTGTACACAAAAATCTCTATATATCGTATATCTATCTATAATCTCTATGTATATAAAATAATAGAAAAGTTTTATTATTTTAATTGCCTCCGGGTCATTTATAATTATGCGGAAATCCAATAATTTTATTGTTTTTCGCACCGAAACGTTCTCTATGTTAAAGGTATGTTAGGTATATGGTAACAGCTATGTAAACACAAAAGACGCTGCTCCCTTATTTTCACAGTGGCTCGGAGTTACCTACCCACGTTACGTGTAAAGAGGTTTTAGTAAACGTACGAGACGGCGGCCAAGTAGGTATAAACCACGAGGCATAAATAATCGATAGACGGGAAAGTTTGTCACTATATTTTTACCTTCCAATTATATTAGCCAACTAACAGTGTCCCATAACTTTGGAATATTTAAATAAATAACAAGTTAGAGGACTATTCAAAATTATTCGTACAGTTCAGCTTCTCATCGACATACTATGGTATATACATGTAGTATGACGTTATAATATATTAATATAGAGATATAACCGTGCGCAGTAACAACCGTGTTAAGTGAAATCCTTGCGGCAAAGGTTTCCCTTCGGCTAGACAGTGTCGTGTTTTCTCGCGATACACATATTATAATGCTTCCTCGTATGTTTCTCTTTTTTTATCTTCCTTCCCTCCTTTCCTTTTTCTCTCTTCTTTCTTTCCTGTATCAACCAAGAACGATTACAGAAATTTACGAAACGTCACGTACTCTCAAGGATATTCGACAATAAATAACCACGACGATAAAGATGACGCTAGTAATAACGATAACGTCGTCTATTGTTCATGAAAACGAACCTTAAGAAAGGTGAGTATGCAAGATTTAGCTCAGATTAGTCGCCTCGCATAGAAATCGAGGTTTTCCTGTTACGGTTTGTCCTGCATTCGACGATGGATCGTAGGCCACGTAATAAATATCAATAAAGAAGTTTCGAAAATTCCCGACAGAAACTTGAGAGCCAAGATAAACTCGTTGCCTTTCATTCCATCGATTGGCTTAAGCATTTTCAATGTAAAAAAAAAAGGAATAAAATTGAACGATTCGTCAAGAAAGTTACTAAAAATCAGCTGAACCGAATCAAAAAACCGAAAATTACTAAAAATCAGCTGAACCCGTTTGACGTATTTCTCATCGGCGACGGTCGCCGCGTCCAGTGCGATATTGTGCTGCTGTTCGCTGGACTATAAAAGTCATCTGTCCATCCGTGAAAAAAGGCCCTGTTCCTAGCGATAGTGACAGTGACAAGAATCTAAAGTGCCAAGATATACAAAATTTGACAAAAGACCCAAGAAGGAAAAAAAAGAAAACAAAATCTCGAGAAATCCGAAGGAAACGTCGAAAATAATCTGATTACTGTGAAAGCACGCAAGATTTGTAACAGTTTTCATGAGAATGACATTTCGTTTCTATGAATGTCATTTCCAGGAAATAGAAAATTCAGTTTCTCATTTTACTGATTTTATACGGAAATCACTAATAACTGAAAAATGCATGCACGTAATAGTAGGGTAAAAATGGTAAAATATGTACAATGGAATCTTCGTGAAGGCCGATTTCAATGTAGCGACCAGAAGCTGGGCACCATTTGACCATATAAGGCAGGCGAAAGTGGTACGTGCACGATGCTAGTCTCAAGATTCTCTGGACCAAGATAGATAGTCAATAGTTCGATAGTCGGTAGTCAAGAAGCGACAGTCTATGCCCGGGCGACAGACGGTTCTCGGATAGTTAAGGCGGATTTTCATCGCGGTAAGGAGCCCAGCCCATAACTCATGCTAATGCCCGGCGTCGTTATCCTTGCAAACGGCATTAAAATATTTAACTGCACGCACCAATGCAGCCCCTAACGGCATCTTGTGCTTTCAAAAGTCACCATTTATGCGCATGCGTATATCTCTACATAATGTTTCATATACAATTCATAAAAATTCCTGTGCGCATGACAAAAATAAAATATTTAATTAATTATTTTCGTTATTATAATCAGCTACATATCTCCATAAGGCTTGACATAACACAACACAATTTTTTTTTTTTCTAAATACAATTTATCAAAACTTCTTCAACCACTCTTGGCATTTGCCATTAATATTACGCCATGGAATACAAATAATATGGAATATTAATTGCTCTTGTAAACTAATTGATAATCCACGTGGTAGTACAATTGCGTGAACAGATTTATAAAAGCCTATAAATTTATCTTTCGGATCTGTTCGTTCACATCGGATCCTTTCGAAGGTTTCGCGTTTCGCATTCGAATCATGGTTCACATGAAACGTCACGACGTTGCTTACTAAAAATAACCACACGTGAGACACGTACTCCATAACGCTGGTACTCGTACTGTACTGAATTATACTATAGTGTGCTATAAGCAGACACCATAGAAATTCTCACCATAATGACAAAGCTACATAATAATGGCACGAATATTCGCACTGTTACAATGAATAATGAATTATTTATTTGAGGTCTTCGTGCGTAATGTAAAAATTCAGAGAACCCCCTGGAATTTTGGATAACTATTTCCCATGGAAAATTTACATGGAATCAAGGAACTTGTAAATTTCTATTCATCGTATCCTCTCCGTGCATATCACACGAATAATTTTTTACCAACTGTAATATTCCCGTAATCCTTAATTAAAGATAATCAGTAACTAACAACAAATATATATAATTTAACACAGTTAGTTTAATTATAGGTATCCAAAAATGCGAAGCACACTCGTTCTCCCCGGTCTAATTAACGTGTCTATTAATGATCTCAAGTAGATTCTCTTGGGGAAAAAATAGCGGTGCACATAAGACCACTACGGTAGCCAATGCACTGTCATCAAGTCGTTACACGGAGTGATTAACAAACGTAATTAACACAACCCGTTAATTAGTCGATCAACAAATAAACCAAAAGCAGTGCGATCGAAAGTTCTTGTCTTGTGTACAAAATCATCAGCCAATGAAGTATAAAATTTCAAATACGAAACTATTAGAATCAGCTGAATGAATAGTTCAATGAACGAATCACTAAATATAAATTTAAAAACAAAACAGTCTAATAAGATCCAAGTGTTTCTAGTGGTACCTTGAAAATGGCAATTGTCTCGCTCGATCTGCATTTATTTCCAGGAGGTCAAATTAACTATCACCGCAGGGCCGATTAGTTCAATTTTTCTCTTTCTTATTAATCATCAATCATCATGCATACATCAGTTACGGTACAAAGTAACCATTACCATTTCGCTCGAGCGACTAATTGCCAGAAGAGAAATATTTATGATGCAGTTATGAACTCAATCAACGATCAGTTTAAAACTGATCTACCATCCATGGCTATTTCGATTGCATTCCATAGATAAGATCGTAAACGTCGCCATTGAAAGTGCAGTAGATGAAATTCGCGATGCACTATTGCCGATCAGATACTTATTGGCAGCTCCATATTATTATTATATATTATTCCATATTAGCATCACTCCATTAAAGTTTAGTCTCACTTTTTGACACGTCCGAGATTTCTTCACTTTTCACAAAAATCAGTAGATGCATCAAATGTGCATCGATGAACCAATAACCGTAATTACACCAGATGTTTTTCTCGTTCACGCAGCTTGACCCCACTAATGGTCAGTTTTCAGATAGGTATATCCTGCGAATTCATATATATTGCAGATAATAGTCTGACTGCAGTATCGATCGGTCTAGTACAATGAGTCATCCATCCCTTGTGTTCTGGTGCACGTGATGTACTTTTGACTCCCCTTAAAATGCTACCCTCGCGCGCTGAACGGCCAAACTATTTTTACGTGAAGCGAACGAAGAATGCTGGCACTTTTCCAAATTTTTGGTAATATATTTTGGATATAAAGCCTTTCACTGGCGGTTTTGACGATAGGAGAATGCTGACCTAGACCAACCTGCTTATATATACACTGAAAACGATGCACCTATGCATATGCACAGGCGTAGACATCCTGATTGAAGCAATGCATCCTTTACAGGAAATCTACAGGGATAACCAATGCATGAGCGACGTTCAATTTCAGTACTACCAACCGTAACGAACCGACATGGCCGGGTCAGCTGGTTCTTATTTCTTATAATTACTTAGCAGGTTCACGGTCAAGGTCATCATCTTCATACTACTTCCAGTCGGACAAGCCCTTTAACAACTTTCTATCATGACACAATTGCCTGATACACAGAATGTCAGTCGTATAGATAACAATAATAAAATAATTTAATAATAACAGTTTAGCCGATACAGCAATGACATCAATGACATCACTGACGTACCCTTGTGATAACATTTAGTACCCAGTGATTCCTAATGTGGAATGTGATGCGTATTATGGGAAAAGGTAGATTGGGTCTGCTGGTTGGTCACAGCCCAGTTAGCCGCTGAATGGAGTTTGTGAAGACAATATGGCGGTAGTTTAAACAAAGATAGACAGAGCGAAGATAAAAAGAGCAAGAGAAGGAAAGAACAGGCAGCAAGACAGAGGGGATGACAGCCGATCGAATACAAGTCGCGCGCTCATCGTTGCGGCAAAATCGAAGGGATAATCACTGGGCCATGATAAGCCCCATTCAAAATGGCGCAAAGACGTTCCCGATCTTTGTATACAAAAAATCTTACTACACAATTAAAAATGAGTAGGCGTTCAAGAATGGCGAGAGTTATAGCTGTATACACATGATCGGCTAAACGCAGAGTGGAACGTGAGCAAAATAATCTGTACGGGAAAAAAAAGAGGATTTCGTCACGGAATGGCGAGTCTGACGGAATGGGAGAGCAACGAGAATGTACATTTGCATGGGCAACTGGTTATTCTACATTCCATGCCGAAGCCTTGGACAATGGCATTAGGTGACTCCAATCCGATTCTTTAGCTCTCAGCCATTTCCTTAATCTCCGCGTGATAGTTTTAATTTTTACTGTTATTCCTGCCTTCGCTGTAATCCTTCGTCGATATCTACATATTTCTGTTTCGATTTAAAAAATAACGAATTTATTAAACCTATATTAAAAATTGCAAATACGATCCTTTTAGCATTTTTCCAATTCCAACCTATAGCAATACTTTTAAGTGCTCTTATTATACTCACTGTATTACAGTCTTATAAATTTTGAAAAATTTTTATCTGCATTCCGAACGACGGGCCGTAAGTTATGAGCGATGACAGAGAGATTAAAAGTGGCAGAGAACCAGGAGAA
Organism: Trachelus iudaicus; assembly: GCA_030142595.1. Classification (NCBI taxonomy): domain Eukaryota; kingdom Metazoa; phylum Arthropoda; class Insecta; order Hymenoptera; family Cephidae; genus Trachelus; species Trachelus iudaicus. Next base: position 12,478 of record JARQTH010000364.1, on the reverse strand, counting down.
ACATAAGTATAGAAAAGAGAAATAAAAAGAACAGAGTAGAACTGCTCCGCCTAATTAGAAGGCAGTATATATTCCAAAGTCATTAACACTTGGATATATAAGAGGGTAAGAATAAGGGTGGGGGAAGCTAAGAGGCAGCAGCACATTTTGAATAAGAAGAGACCATCGCGTCGTTAGAACTGTGCTTTGGTACAATTGAAAAAAGAAAAGAAAAAAGGAACAAGATAAAAAAATTAAGCTTATTACGAAACCAAATACAAAATGTATTTTAATACTAGGGAGCACCGCCTGCATGTAATATACATACATATCATACATCACGCTTATTGCATTTGCAATACGTATTTTCAAGAGAGCGAAATTTTCCATATTAATCCCTTGATCGACCAATCAAAGACACGATCCATTCCTGCTCCCTGCGTTGATACATCCGGCCGATCGTGATGGCGATATGCAAAGTGCATCATTACAATTTACAGCCGTCAATCAATCTGTGCATAATACTGCAAGCATTACAAGTACAACATAATTATACATAGAAAAGCTATTATTCTATAGGAACGCGTCTACGGTTAGGCAGGTGCAACGAACGCGCATGTCTGTATAAATGAATGGAAAAAAATAAACGAGTAATTCATGGATCTGCTAAATAATAACACCTAAAAAGGATGTACATTCTCCCTGTGCTATAAACAGTCTGTATTACGTCACACGTGAGTCTCCTCGAGAGTTCAACATATCCTGGAGGTCTTCCACGTATGGTTATTGTACCATTATGAATACGCAGGGGCGCGTGACTTCCGTGGACACCCGAGAACATCCGAGTAAACCCGAAGGCTAGGCTCTTATCCGGACTTCCGGCTTTGCTCATAAGCACGTGCATGAAAGCAAGCGTCACGATTAACGCGTTTCCGTTACATATGCCTAAGATTTTATATGTATATTCTGTATACTGGGATTCATAATATGCGTACTACATCACTATACTACTATACATATATACACGAAAAATGTATTTCTTTTTATATGTTAAACATTTGTTGTACATATTTACATTTATGTACCATAGAGGACTATAATCGGTTCACGAGTTCAATTTATTTATTTTTTGACAATTTGCAAACAATGCTATCCTTAACAAACACAGATGGCTTTTCAGAAAATCACGACATATATATCCTAAAGTAGAGAAATAAAATATATTTCGGTACAAAACAACATACGTGAATATTTTGTAAGGATGGTATGCAGAGTCACATGTGGCTTTTGCCAGAAACTTCAATGCTCTGGATCTGCCAGAAAAAACTCATTGACTTCTGGGACCGACTATACATATATTAAAAAATAATTGACAATGAGAATCATGAGGAACCTAGACGAAGTTTTTCATTTAGAGTCCATTAATTATTTATGCTTTTATATTTGTCTATAACATAAATACATAAAATGCTCCATAATATTGAAATATATTCGTGCACGTAATTTCTGTGTATATTTGTCGTAATATTAAAGAGAAACATGGAGTAAAGTTCTTTTTTTTTTTCTTTTTAGAATTTCGATAAATGCTACGTGAGCAATTGCTTTAGACCCAGTGAAACTGGGCAACTATTTCCCATGTAAATGATCACGTGTCATGTGAGAATATGTATTACTGCGAATAGTATGAATATTAGAGAGTGTAATAGGCAGAGATTACGCCAGGTAATTGTGAATGATCGAAATGCCCGTTTGAAACAGGTATCATTACCGTAGGCGATGATTCCAATGGAAAAGCTATCGAAGTCAGAGTAAAGTTAATGCCTCCAATAACACAAACCATAATTCCTAATAACGGTATAACAGACAATTTATGAACAATCATATTTTCACTTAATCCTAGACTGCAACATAAGGAAATAACACCTATTTTCTCGACCAGTTCAATTTTTTTTTCTTTTCATTTTAAATCGAGTAAACGGATAATCCTTCCTTCTGTCGTGAAAAATCCTTATAATGATTGGATCGATCAGGCGTCGCGACGCTACGTTTGCCATAGGGTAAAACCATCGTCTCGAATGTCAAAGGGGGTGCCTGTACCAAACTGCCAAACGAAATGTACGTAATATAGGTATAAGAGAACAGCTGACTGTGTATGGTTAACCTAACCTAATCCAATAATAGCTTAAACTAACCTACAAACCTAAGAGAACCCAAGAAAGGAAAGAGCGAACGAAAGAGTAGGATTTCCCACGCTCCACGCTGGATATAGAAGCCAGTGGAGCATTATGCACGCCATTGCCGTTATTATATTTATAACATTTGACCCGACTCTATCCGTGCACAATGAAAGACCCCACTCACGGTGCATCTCCAACAGTGCGTATTAAGGAATCCCTGGTGACCGCGCGAAATTACGATTAGCCTCTTTAGCCCGGACAATTGACCACCAAAGTAGAATTCGTATTTTTTATTCTTCTTGAATTCTTATGAATATTTTTAATATTTTTTACAATAACAAATAACTTCTTTCTCTGCCGTAAAAAAAAATACCACACTACACGGACCAGAAAACATAATACACAAAGTGAAGATTAATTGTTAACGAAAACTTTGAATTAAAAAAAAACAATTATAATTCAAGCGCAAAGTGGAACGTGCGACAAATACAATAGAAATGATATGTCAAGGTTCATTCCTTACTTAAACGTTTCTTTACCATAACATAAACAGATGCCTATTCCCACGTCTTCCTACATAGATTTTAGTCAGCATAGCATGTTAAAATATCAATAGTAAGAATTTATTTCAAGACTAATTAAGAAAAATGTTTAAAAAATCAATACATAGCTAATATATGAAGAATTTAAGTTGAGAAAGAATGTAGTAATAGTAATAGACAAACACTTTGGAGTTATAAATTGGAGCGCATTCTAGCCCGCCACGAGCTTAGCCTAACCTAACCTAACCTAACTGAACCTGAACTCCTCCGGCATAACAGGCAACCAAATTAAAACGATATCGCGAAAGTTGCAACGTTCAATCGAGCCGATCCAAGTGGGATCGAGTGCGAATAGCTCGAGGGCATATATCGGCAAGGATTGCCTACTTCTATCATGGCCGAAGGCTTATCGTTAAGTTGTAGTGAGAGGGATGGACTTTTGTGCGATTCACTACCTGACGCCAGGTACATCCTGTTTCACATATTTAATCACAGAGAGGACCTCACCGGGATAGCACCCGACTCATAACTGAATTAGAATTATTATCTTTATCTGTGGCTATCTTAACAAGGTATGAATTAAAAACTCCCGCCAATTATGTTACTAACCCATACCGGAAGTGATATCGTTACCCACACACCAGAATCAGACTTCTTAATGTTGAAGTAGAAATAAATGCAATAATCGTCCTGGCCAATTAAGCGTCCCTTTCCCAAGCTCCATGTCCTGGATTTCCCCAAGTTAAACAAACTGTCCCGAAGCTTTAACGCGCCAGCGTCTTTATTAATTAATAAGACGCACGCATCTACTGTAACGTCCTGACGACACGGCGACGCTTTTTTTTATTTGTTACACATAGTAATTGCTCCTCGTCAGAGACACAATTTCATGACTGGTTCAATGAAAAATGTTAATTCTCTTTCAGGTTATTCTTCTTCTCTTCTCTTATTATCTTCATTAAGCACACCTGTGACTTTTTAGTTACCTAAGAGGTTAATGGCTTTTGCAGAAAATATGCAAACATTTTTTGAGAAAGCAAGGAACCTGTTACATGAAATATCGATGAATATTTTTTACAGAAAAGTCTCAACTAGTTTTCCTAGGTTTGTGGGAATTCCCTCTTCTTGACTTAGGCTGACTATTGTCACTTTTACGTTCAATTAGTTCAGACCAACTAGTAAATAGGCAGCAGATACATACGTACTCTTGTATCTGTTACTATGTAGTCATCGGTTTATAGTGGATACAGTATCAGAAGCGTAACGAATGTTGCACTATAGTACTATATAAAACTAGTACCTATAGTAATACCAGAATAGATTCGCGAGTCTCGGGTGCCGTTCGCCACAGCATAAAAACCATAAATAGAGAGCCTGGAGAAAAGGTGGATTTGCACGAAGAGCAGCCGACCTTGCATACAAGCTCTTATTCTGGGACATTTATAGTAATTTACCGCTCGTATTACGTCAGAATAACTTGGCGCACAGAGGATAATACCGTGACTATGTTTATCCCGCGTGATTTCATTGAACTCATAAGTGAACGTTACAGATAATGTATTAAGGAAACTCACTACCAGGCGAATCATCCAGTCTTTATGAAATTGTAACGAAATTTTGTATCTTGAATGAAAACATAAATGATCGGAAAATAAAATAATTACATATTTACTTAGAACAGTTTATTCCTAAAGAACGGTTCAAAGAAGAAAAGGAATGAATACCAAAAAAAATTTGGAAGGAAAAGGTTATAAATAAAAATGCTACGTTGCCACAAACATGTCAGCCGTTCAGTAGAAAAAAAAAGAAATAGAGGGGTCTCAACGATGTCAGAAGCAAAGGGATATACAAGACGGCAACATTGCTTCTCCAATGAATATTTCCACGAAAATGATTATTTCCTCAGATACACAACAAGATCAAGAAATCCAGGAAGTTGAATTTATCATTGATAAAACTATGGAAGAAAAAAATGAATGTAATATTCAGAAAACCAGGAAATCAATTTACAAATAGCAGATCCGAATGACACACGCACCGTATACATCCGTACCAGGAACTAAGTCGATTCCCCATTGAAACCATGGAGTTTCATCCCCTAACGTCCTTATTATGAAATTTCCTTTAAGCAAGGGTTGTGACTGACTCCAAAAGCAAGAAAGATATTATGAATAAAATTAAGTAATATCAAACGATGAGTGATGTAATCAAGAGAATGCCCATTAATTTGTGTAACTGCCTGGAGCTTATGAGGCCCCCGACTCTTGGTACACACCTGTGCGTCTACAAGAACTTCTTTCTTCGGATATTCCACCAGAAAAATAAAATGAATGTTGTGATTACTCACGGTGCTTCCACAAGTTACCCTCCTAAACGGTATCCGAAATTTTTAAGATATCCTGAAACCACCCCAGTCACGACGATACACCAAAACCAAACAACATAACCTTACACCGTAGACCTCTACGCGGCTTTTACCGCTACGTGAAACACACTTCCTTCTTCGCGGCGAACACTATTCAGTTACTAAAGTACTACGGTTGCGCGAGAGTCTTCTGTACCGAAGATACCCAGCCCAGCCACCTGCGCAGGTGTGCCACCCGTCGTCTCTACAGTTCTTAAAATACCTAGACTTGTTATATTTTTTCCCCTATATTTACTAAAGCATTATCTTTCTCTATTTCAATTACAATTTCAATTACGAGGATTTATAATTGTGATTGGACCACACACAAAAGTTAGTTTTCGTCTGACATTTGTTTGAGAATATATGCTGTCGATTATTAACAGAGTTTAGATTGGTCACGCTATGCGGCGCTAGTGAAAATGCATCTCACAAATGCATTTGAGATATATCTGTATGCTTCTCTCTTTCTGTCTCTCTTGTTTCGGATTTATTCTTATTGATTATGCACCGGTTTTGCTTGCAAACTTCAATACTATTTTAAACTTTCACTTAACACAAATTTCTTGTTATTACCTGCTCCTCTTTTACACCTGGCACTGACATTAAATATTATCGAATGCATATGTATATTCAATATATTGATACAGCAATCGAGCACATTTAAATGGCTATTATTTAACAATAATGTCTCCGTATTGCATTATGTATAATATCAGTGGAATGAGCGGCTCGTTACACGATACAATTCAAAATGCAAGCTTAGTATTTGGTGATACGTAACGTATAATGCATTCACTTTTGAACATTGTACCGTAATATTTCACAAATAATTCATAGAAAACTAAGCAACACTCATTGTACAAAATTATAATTATTAAAAATTATTATTAAGAATGTATGAATTTAATAGCGAAACATATTGACTTACTACATGTGATGTCATAAAGCGCTAACGCTGGTTTGAACATAATATTTGTATGGAGCGCTCAGTGATTACTTCGGAATTTCTCTAGGATATCGGAATGACTTATCGTCATTTATCGATTGCATAAATGCCGGGTACAGCTTTTATCTCTATAAATTTAAATAACTTTATTGGATTGATTTGATTTATTTAATAATGTCCTAAATTTATGTATATTCCATACATATAATGTTCACTTTGATAGTATCATTTACTATGGCACATACGATTGTTGCTAAAACATGGTTTTATGAGTACACAAAGAATGATTTCACATAAATTAATCTAAAACAAAGTGTTGCATTGACGCTAATAATTATATTACAAAGTGGTTGTAAAAGAAATATTCGTGAAATCACCTAACACAATTATGAACAATGGTGGTGCTCTTTTTGCTCTTCAACGAAAATGTTTAACAATGTACCCAGAAACCCCTAGGATTTCAAACAAAAGCATGACAGCCAATCTTAGTAAATATAAAAACATAATCACTATAGAGTTCAAATCATAGACTGTTTAAATAAAATTCCAATAGATGGCAGCAAATTTCTCACTTTTTTACACTTTTGCGCTGATGTTGCAGCTGTCAAAACGAAAGTTGAAAGGAAATATGGGTTCTTCAAAAGATGATGAAGATTATTGGAACAGTAGTGAACAACATTCCTTTTGCTTTGAGAATAATGAGGTTTCTTATTTAAAATATCAAACATTCTTCAGTGTAATATTCAAAAATCGTAATACTTGCCTAACCGTTTCCGTATTCTATTTTCTTTCAGGAGGACAACTTTTTCGGTTTTTCAAAGACAAGAACAGCACGTTTACGTGCTGGAATATCCAGCATTGACTTATCCGATGATTATTTAAAGACCAGTGACTCCCAAACAAATTTGAAACCATTACTATCAGTAATCTCTGAGAAAACTCTTGCCAACAGTATGCTTTTGAAACCTTAAATGTGATTTACCGATGATAATATCCTTAATGTATGACAATTCCAGTACTAGAAGCAGATAAAATGCAAAATTTGCCTGAAGGACAGTCTGTGGCACAGCCTGATATTACCTTAAGGAGAATACTACTTGGACAGCCATTCTCTCTAGAGAAATACAAATCTCTTGCTAGCAAAACTGCATTACTAGATGCAGCAATAGAATGTGGCAATGGAAATGCCATTTTAGTAGTCAGTAGATTTTTAGTATCATAATATTATCTTTGTAAAAAAATATGTACTAAGATAATATTTTTAGATAATTCTGTTCCTCACAAAAACTTTAAAAAGGTCATTATTTGAAAGACTTCTAATGGATAGACCACGTGCTGCAGATGTGTATATACGTTATCTTTCGACTCGCTTACAAACAAGTGAACTCACTGATCTTCTAACGTATGATTTTTAACCAAATTTTTACTAATTACTATTAAATTGTATTGGAAGCATAATGGCTTTTAATTTGCAGAATGCTGGGGCGCTCCATGGATGCTGCGGTAAAAATATTTACAGAAATTACTCAAGAGATTTATGCTAACAAGCATAATACAATTTTTTTTCAGATGAGAACGTTACAAATTATTATTAAAAATACTCCTAATCCAGAGAGGTTTCTGCAAAAATTGCATAATTGTTATAAAACGCAATTTCTTGCACTAGCAGATTGTAAAGAAACCCCGTTCATCCAAAATTACATAAAACTATTGGGTACATAATTAATGGTATTAACATAGTTTAATCTTTAATATTATATAACTTCACTTAAGTTTCATAAACTCTTTGATACAGAATGGCAAAACGCTGTAAAGGACACAGGATTTACCGAGGCCTTAGAAATGAATTCTCCTGTGATGGAGTGCTTACGACATGCATGTAGAGATCATTGGGGTGCCTCCGAAAGCTCTTTGTGGTCACCAGCAATATTATTAAAGCAACATACAGTTTCTTCAAGACAATATCAAAAAGTAGCGTTAACAACAAGAGCTGCATTACAATCCTGGAATGATATTGACATTTTGCTATTGACAAAGGTAGGCTTTTGTAATTTATTAAATTAAGAAATTAAGAAGTACAATATATGCAAAATTCCGATTTACAGGGTTGGCTTGGGAGCAAAAAGCTACAAACGTATTTGCCAATTGAAGATATCATAAAAATTTTACACGATAATAATGCACCAACTAACATTTTGGAAAAATATCTTGGGTATGTGGATGATGTTAGACAACGTTTAGAATTGGCTAAGAGATTCCAATGTCATCGAATAGTAGTAGACGTAAATATATATTTTTAATATCCACTACATAAACTTTATATAGATTTACAAACGTACTGCAAATTATAATTTTTCATAGATATTAGTATTGCAAGGAGACCGCGCTGCACTTCTGGAATATAAAACGATGCTTCATCCACAGTCGGAACATTTTTTTTATGCTGAGAATGCTTTGCGGGCTTCTACCACCAAATGGAAAAGCTAATAATGATAGTACCATCAATAAATGTACATATAATAAAACTGGAAGTTCAGCTTTGCGCCTGTTAATGAATCAGTATATTCTATATGTACGTTAATTCAAATCTTATCAATTTCTGAATATCTATTCTTGTCTTTTATATTATGATTAATAGATACTCTGTCTAAACATTCATACATTTAGATTTGTCAATAGAATAAGCATTATTGATGCTGGTTTCCAATTGGACATCAATCTCCTTGCATGTATGAATCCACATTAATTATGAAAGCACTTGTATTCCTATAAAAGCGTTCTTCGTGTGGAAGATTATACAGTCTGAGTGGTACACGCATAATTGACCTTAGTGACTTTATAAGAAATATTTATTAGGTTCACTATGAAGCTGATTATCATAACGATATTGTTATTTGTGAAGATAATTCAATTGGACTGTTTTAAGAAGGAAATCATTCAAAGGTTTGCAAATCGGAATAAATATAATTGCATCGTTTTCTTAACTACGATAACAAACGAATTTTATGCCCAAAAAGTATTGCTGGAATTGACAAAAAGTTTATCCAGCACCATTCTGATACCAATAATTATCATAAATTTAAGAACCGAACAAAGAAATCTCAAATTAATGTCGTACGTCCAAGTTTGCTCGAAACCTCTAATAAGCGTCGATTCTGAACATTCGATGGATATCACAGAAAAGGATGTCGTAAGTGTTCCAATGATATCTTAAGAATTATATTAATTAAGTTAATAATTTATTTTTATTATTATTAAATTAGTTTTTCACCAGTCCATTACCTGGTAGTCTCTGGCTTATGTTCTTGCCAGAAAATCTCATAGCGGAAAGGATCTTTTCCGAAATAATTATTCCTATGAATGTGGAAGTGATCATAGCTAAGAAAAATAACAGTGGCTACAAATTTTGGCACATGTATCGACCAGGTCTTGAATCGCCATTAATGATGCGGTATTATGGTAATTGGACATTATCGAACAGTCTAATGATTGCTCACCAATATTTGCTGTGGCATAGAGTAACTCTAAATGGAATCACACTACATGCTGCTACGTTTAAAAATGTAATATTCTTTTCGCTTCTTTTTACATTGCATAGTTCATCTCATAAATCTCTTATTGTATTTTAGGATCCATTCATCAACATATCGTTTAGGATTAACCATAAGTATCTGATGCTTACTTGGCTGATTTTGGAAAATTGCCTTAATTTTACGTATGTATGGTATATTTAATGGGGCATATACATATAGATAAAGCAAGTGCTTTGTGGTAATGGAATTCTGCAATTTTTTGTAAGGAATTAATATTTTATAACAAAATTAAGAAGATGCCTGCGTGTGCAAAGCTTATTTTTTGGTGCAGCCTTGTCGATGAAATATACAGGGTGTTCCGGAACTGCCTGAGCGGGTGGGTATGGCGGTGTTCGGGAGGCTTCACTGATCACGAATATGACCTTCGTTTTGTCCGGAAGCTCTTAGTTTTTAAATCGGAGCAAGTCAAAGTTGACCAATCAGAGCGAAGCATCAACAGAAACGTAGGCACCTACGAACTCTGAGTTTTCTTCCCCCGCTTTTGTTTCACAGTGGCTATGGGCAGACTGAAATCAGGCGAAGTCATGCCTATTAGGTGTCACTCGCTGAGAACAGTCATGCAGTAACTGAAAACTGCAATATTTTATGATAATGTAGGAAATAATAAAGATCTGACTGTTCTCAGCGAGTGATATCTAATAGGCATGGCTTCGCCTGAAAGCGAGGGAAGAAAACTCAGAGTTCGTAGGTGCCTACGTTTCTGTTGATGCTTCACTCTGATTGGTCAACTTTGACCTGCTCCCATTTAAAAACTAAGAGCTTCCGGACAAAACGAAGGTCATATTCGTGATCAGTGATGCCTCCCGAACACCGCCATACCCACCGGGTCAGGTAGTTCCGGAACACCCTGTATGTAAAAATTAAAACAAATGAATGTCTTGTACTTGACAATCTAAGCCACATATCTTTTTAATTTTTAATTTTGTTTAAGTACCTTCAAACATATACATGAATAGAGTAGGACTTGACATGGAATAATTCTAGGAAAGACAACTCTACACGGCATGTACTTAATAATAAAATAATAACTTTTCACGGCCTAACTCGGAAAGGAATAAGGAAGGAATTTACAAATTCTCCAGCCTCTTGATTCGACGATTGTTAATGCTTGTATATTTTACGACAAACAAAATAGCATATGAAGCTCATTGCGCTAGATGTTCTAGTTTCTGTGACATGGCATTTTTTAAATCAACAATGTTGTGACTCAATACACGCCTGTGTAGCCCATCACAACATTACAATATTTTTTCGGACTTGGTCCCTCGCTGACGATTCTCTTTAACTAAAACATCGTCAGGATCAGCAATAATGTAGAATACCTATTTGAAATTACTCCATTTTTGCCAAGGTTTCTACACTAAACGTACTAACAAAATAAATATTACACCATTGTTTTTCAATTCCACAATAATACCATAAACAATCGTCAGACTAACTGTTGTAGAAACCGAAGGATTATTTAAAAATGCGTATGATTTAGTTCTGACTTTAATACTGCATATCTCAAAAACTATAGCAGTTAACACAATGAGCTCATACACTATTTTCCGCGTAAAAAATTAAACCATAAAGAATTGGAAAATCAAAAGGCAGGAGAAATTTTAGTCTTCCCTGATTCAGTGTAAAGTTTTACCGTACATAGTTTTCCATGTAAAGTTATTTCTATACTATTAAACCTTTTAGTGCCGACCGAACGAATTGTACCTAAGCGAAAAAACCGAATCAATTTGATGCAATTTAGAAAAGGTTTGAGAGAAAAATCATTTTAAAAAAAGTAAAAATGATATTTACAAAATTCAAAAAATGAACATATTACGAAATAAAGGAAGAATTCTTAAGATCTTTATAAATTTATTTTAAGCCAAAGTTCTCTCGCGATGCGAATAATAAAGCGCCATCGCATACGTGGCACTAAAAGGATTAAGTACCATGTAGAGTTAACGGTGTAGAACTGGGGTGCACTCACATCAATATAGTAAATTTAATTTATTTATAAATATAAAGAGTCCTTACAAAAAATTTCATAATTTGACCCTGAAAACAGTCACCCTAGTCATATATGTTCCTTAACACAAATGTATTGTTTTATATTTAAACAGTTAGAATATCCATAAATTGCAATTATATTATTACTGCGTAATTATGTCCAGAACGAAATACGTCCCTTGCATTGATAACAAGTGGGGTTATTCCAAAACCAATGGTAATGTAACAGAAGGAACAGGAGTAATAGGAATGCTAATAAGAAAAGAAGCTGATGTATCCCTTTTAGGGTTTACTTTAACATCTGAAAGAATCAGAGTGATAGCCTACAATACCGTACTCACTCAAACAAGGTACGACACAATTAAAAAAGCAATGTATGAATATTCGAATAATTACAATAATTAGATTTCAAGTGTACATCAAACGTGACCAGAATGAATCAAAACATTGGATTATATGGTGGTTCTCACCGTTAACTACGAACTCATGGTACTGCATTATCTGCAATGTTCTACTGATAATAGCAGGGCTCCAACTTTTCAGCTTTGTAATCAAAAGATTTCGAATCGTATGTCAACAATATGCCCTCGACGCTATTTTTCAAATTCTTACAATAATATTCCAACAAGGTAGAAACAACATAAGAAATTCTTCAATGGATATTTCTTGCAAGGAAGGTTACTTTGGTGACGCCCCGAAACACAGGGTATTGTTTTAATATGTGAAGAACTGCTCAAGATACATACATATAAAAAGAATTAGCGACTCATACAGAGTGTATCAGCCCAGATGCACGTTTGAGATTTGCGGTGAAACGGTGCACAAATTCGAAAATCTGATGTCGT
>JARQTH010000362.1:0-10631 GCA_030142595.1 Trachelus iudaicus | reverse complement strand
TAGCGCTCGCATTAAGAAACAATTGCGAATCGCGCCATCTGGCTGAAGCAGTTAGCTTTTGCCTGCCACGACTATACTTCCCACGACGCAGCCATGACCCGCGAAAATTCTTCATTCTGATTGGTGAATCTTAAATGCTTCCTATTTTAAAACTATTGCGAATTTTGGCATCGCCCACTTTCCGGTCCAAAAGTAGTTCTGGGACACCCTGTATAAACCGTATCGTATACAGGATAGAACTAAAATGTGATAATATGTTAATTCAGTTGTTATTAATTCGATGCGGAATGATTATATAATACATGAGTAAAAAGTTGTTTAATTAAATTGAATGTAAAATAATCACATAAAATATATGTACACGGCTTTGCACAGTATTAACCTTTTCGTAATAAAAAAGAAATATATATATAAAGTAACTAGGATAACCTTACAATGGCCCGGTCAGGCATCCTGATCAGGGCCATATGTGACACAATGTTACAGTTCGAGTCAGGGCGTGATCAGGTTGCCCGACTGCCTCAATAGGGCACTTTTAGGGCAGCCTGATCACGCCCTGACCGGGGTCGTATTATAATTTCTACCCGGGATGATAAGATGTATGGTGGTTATGGTGGTGTTGGTAGTAGTATGGTACAATATTCGCGATGTAAATCCATATACACATGTTAAGGTTAGGTTAGGTTGTGACCGTTTATATTGACGATTACTACGGGAGGTTCCCTTTCACTGGTTCCTCTTATCATCAATTATCCAGCCACTAGTTCACAACACGGTCGCCAGCTTGTTTCTCCTCCCACAAACAAGGAATAATTAAATAATTCTTATCTTCTCTGATCCTTATATATTCCCTTAAACTTTGTCAATTTGACTGAAATTCGTTTACTTATCCTTCTTTCTTTTTGTTTTAGGTTTGTGGCGATTTTCAGGACTCTTCAGGTAAGTATCCAATTAATCTAATAATTGTTCACCCGAAGATCTAAAATCCTCGTCACACTTCTTTTCCAGGTTCCCAGCATATTCCAGAACTCTCCAGGTAAGTATCCTTAATTAAAATTAATTTAATAATTGTCTGCCTGAAAATTCTTGATTCCACTGTCCACTGCTTACATTTAGGGAAAATGAAATAAATAAACAAAAAACTCTTTTAATTTCACAAAAAAATGAAAATAAACTCTTTATTATATGTTAACTACACGTGTATCTTAATGCACGGACGATGTACGCAGGCTGAGGCGCAATTTCCGAGTCAGCTCCCGTGTAACTTAATGCACGGACGATGTACGCAGTCTAAAGCGCGATCTCCAATTGAACCCACGGGCTTTGCAGAGTCCCGTATTTATAGGGATCCAGGCTACCCATACAGCGCCCCCACCATTACCCTTATTTCGCAATATAAAATCCTTAACTTCAATTATTATGTCATAACTTAGGTTTATAATCATGAATTATCCAATGTACTATTCTTAGAGAGCTAGTTCTATAGTTTAACGATATTACAAGAAACATTGTATTGTTCCAATAAATACTTAATACTATTAAGTTATTTGATATTTAAACTTGCCAATCTTTTAACTTTACACACTAGACTTACTTCGTGTGGCCCCGCGTTATTCTAATTTCATTACTTTGTGAAAAGACAATAATAAATGTTTATAAATAAAATTATCAGCACATACATATACCCTTGTTACATAGTTCCTTTTCCTTATCCTATTATGTTATTAACATTTAAGATCTTAATCTTTCTTTCGGCGTAAACCGCAATTGCGCGTCTACTCCCCTTCCTAACCGTCACTTTATGGAATTTTACATTGACCTTGACCATATCATATTTTTACGCCTTTTCGATCTCATTCTACATTCACTACGTAGCTTATGTCTTTCCTCGTCTTAGTATTCAATCCAATTTTCTGTCACTGGCTAATAAATCTTTACAGCCTGTACGCTTTCTTTGTTCTTTCCTATTGCTGATTATGTTATATCTCTCTATCTCTCCCGTACATTAGATAATCATTATTCTTTTATTTAAACTTAGACAATAATATTGTTTATCTACTTCTCTTATTAAATTTTTCATAAAATGTATCATTAACATCTAAATTATTTTTCCGCACATGTTTATTTATTTAACCCAAACAATATTCATTAACACTTTATTTAATTTTGCGCATTATTTTTCACCGTATTAAATTTAAATAAATGTTATATAATTCTTAATTTCCTTTTGTGAACCAATATTCTAGATTGCTCTGATAATCCTGTGTACAAGTCTTCCTATATCTGATAACCTCAAGTTACTAGCAATACATCTCTTTCATTATGTCTTACTTTGTTTTCCAACCTTCATGGATCCATTAACCTGGACACCCTGCTTGGTATACTTTTATAATTTTTATAGTTTGATTGCTATACCCATAAAGTTCCTTAGTTATTAATTGAAACTGTTTTATCTTTAACCTATATCTCACTGTACGACCTCCTCTATGGTCTATGTACGATATCTTTCTTCTTGAATTACTTAGATTCTTAACAATTTTACTCCAATAAAATCTGTTCATTTCTAGTAATTTTGTTAATTTACTTCACATATAACCCTCTCCACACTGATACCAAACTACCCTGTCTCTTACTTTTCCTATATTCTCTTCTATTTCACATTTTTTGAGTTTTCTATTGCGATTTTATATATAAGTAACCTTACCTCCCGGTTGCAAGGTTAGGTAATTTTTTTATGTATTATGTGTAGTATGGCGGTAAAAATTAGAAGTAATCATAATAGGTATAGCGTACATTAAAAAAACATAGTAACAAAATATACATATATATTGTAAGATGGCGTCCCTGGGACGGTCAGTTATATAAAAGCATAGGCGCACGGAGAGCCGTGCCACCGACAAAAGCCGCCGAGAGAATGCCGACGACACCAGAGATTCGTGGCGGGAGGAAGCCGAGGAGAGAAAACGGCAGCGCCGAGTCCGACGATCGGGCAAGTTCGGGTAAGATCGGCGGGGAACGGGAAGATCGAAATCCGTTGTGATAACGCTATCGCGAGTTTCGGTGTGAATTTTTTGAATCTGTGAGTGAGATTGTCGGATTTTCTTTTCTGGATTACGGACAACGTGGCATTTTCCCCGGACCTGACTTTGGACACTTGGTGGTGTAGCATCAGGCACGTGAAAGAGAACGAGGCCGAGAGGGAAAAGGACGCCAGGCGACCACGAGGAGAAAGAGAGAGTGCGCCGGGAGTGGTATGTCCAGCCAGATTACTAATTCGAACGGAGCCGCGCGCCAGCGAGGGATTGCCGGTGCCAGTGGAGCCGGGCACGAGGAGTGGGGTCCGCGGGCCCGCCGCATTCGCTCGCGATAGAAGTTGCAAGCCCTCCGGGACAGCGAAGACGACCTCCGCGACCGCGTCCACGATTAGGATTGTATCAAGTCGCGCTCGCTAACAACACCTGACTGTACTCGTTCACCTAGAGCTAATAAATTAACATAATTGAAATTAAATCTCATCGTGTCATTATTTCGGAAAGGCCGCCTAATTCCAGCGATTACTCGCCGCCCTCACGTTCCCCTCTATCTAGTTTAAGTCACAGTGTATATCATACTTTAAAGTAAAAAATTTTATACAAAGCCAAGTGTAATTCTATTAAAGATTTCAGTTCTTTATCTGTAACAAAAGTTATTTTATTCGTAAATTGTCTATAAATTACAACGGGATGCCCGGCTCGTCCCCGCTATAATTAATTTCTAAAGTTTCTAAATCCACAAAGCCGTCAGGGAGCGCTAGAGGGCTAGGACTTTCCGCAAAATTAGGAGTTCTGGTCGGGAATCGAACCCGATACCTTCGGACTGCTAAGTCGGGTACTTACTACTGTGTCACCGAACCCACTGTCCGACCTGGTAAGTCCTATTTATTTATTTTTCGGCCATTCCTAGGTGGACATCCCCTATAGCTCTCTAACGCCACGTTACAAGGTATGTAATTGAATAATACCGTAAACATAGAGGCAGTGAGATAACGGTCACAAGACGACTCCAGCTACTGATTCAAATAACGTTCTCGTTTTCTGGTTTTATTCGACTCGCCACCCTGTTCAAAAGCTACGTCCTCGGGTTGATTTGTATAGTTACGCTAATGCTCTCGCAAGATTCAATATTGTTTAGTAGAGGTCTAAAGGCTCGAATCTGCCGTGAGGGAATAGTATCGACGTACCGAGTTGTCCGGCAGAGGAGAGTATCCAAAGGAGACGTTTCCACGACTGGCAGAAGCCCAGGTGAAATACCGGCGACCCGCTGGAGACAGGTAAAGGGTCGTAGAACGGGCGGAGATAAGGTTTTTATACGATTAAGGGCAGGGCAGGGAACCCCTGACCTGAGCTAAGGAGGTGGAGCCGAGCTGTTCTCGATTAGTTCTCTAAGGCATGCTCTGGATTTGGTTTCAAGGGACGACTCGAGAGAAGGCTATAAGTATCTCGACCAATCAGAATGATTAGTTCTCGAATTTGATTATTGTCAAAGCAGTCTGTCTTGGGAACTGATCGAGGTGTCACGAGTTGACTCGTGCTCCCGTATAGAAGGTTCTTGCCTATGTAGTTCTGGCGCTGCTCTCGCAATACCCAGGAATTTCTATGGATTTTTGGCGTGTTTTCCGGAGGTATAGTGCTGTGCCCTAATACAGTGTCTGCCAGAGTGTCCTCTGGATACAGTTCTCGGCCTTCACAGATTAGCTGCACCACCTCCGGTGAGGACTCCCAATTTATTAATTAGTGGAGGGATTTCGGTTTGGTAGTTCTGATTCGTTTTATTGGTACAAGTATTATATATCGCCAAGAGGTAACAGTGCGATGATAAAGAGTGCAACGATTGAGGCTGTACTGCATTAGATACTTCATGATTTAAGATATTCAAATACCTGACGAATAATAATGTTTTTGAAAATCTACTTACCATGTTATCATAATGTATTTTCACTGCGAAGACTGTTTCTCCTTCTTTCTGATCGATCATATCGTGCCTCAACTGCAATATTTTAAAACAAATTAAGACAATTAGTTTCTTTTATTGTAGGTTACTGTTTAATTAGATTAGGTATACATTTATTTATAGGTACTATAACGGGGTGCCGGCTCGTCCCCGCTATAATTAATTTATTCACAGAGCCGCCAGGGAGCGCTAGAGGGCTAGGAATTACCGAAAAATTAGGAGTTCTGATCGGGATTCGAACCCGAAACCTTCGGACTGCCAAGTCGAGCACTTACCACTGTGCCATCGAACCCACTGTCCGACCTGATAAGTCCTATTTATTTATTTTTCGGTCATTCCTAGGTGGTATCCCCTCCAGCTCTGTAACGCCACGTTACAGTACAAATCTATGTTTATCACGGATATGGTGGGACGTCATACTATAATCATTATTTTCTTTACATTTTTACAAGGGTGATCCGAAAGTACCTGACCCGGAGGGTATATCAGTGTTCGGGAGGCTTCACCGATTACGAAAATGACCTTTCTTTTGTTCGGAAGCTTTTAGTTTTTAAATGGGAGCAAGTCAAAGTTGGCCAATCAGAGCGAGGCATCAGCAGAAACGTAGGCACTTAAGAACTCTGCGTTTTCTTCTCTCGCTTTCGTTTCTCGGTGGCTATGGGCAGCCAGGCAAAGCCATACCTATTAGATGTTACTCGCTGAAAACAGTCACGCACTAACTGAAAACTGCAATATCCTATGATAATGTAGAAAATAATGGACTTCCGTTTCCGGTGTGAAAATGGCGGCAGAATGTGTGATTGAGGTGCGAGAATTTTGGTTTGGTGAGGGAGATATAGAAAAGAGCAGAAAAGGGCGATGGTGAAGAGGGAGAGAGAGGGGGTGAGGAGATAGGAGAAAAGGGGAGGTAGACAAACGCGGAGAGGCTAATGAGAGAAAGGAGTGCAAGTGTAGGGTCCTTTAAGGGAATAGGTGAAATGTGGAAGAAAAGAGAGAGAAAGAAGAAGAGGCGGGACCAAGGAGATAACGAAGAAGCGAGAGCTTTTCGAAAAAGCAGAGTAGTGGAGAGATCGCCGACAAAGCAGACGGAGGAAGGGTGAATGATGCAAAAACTATTGGAGGAGATCAAGGGGGCAATAAAAAGCGAGATAAAAGAGGTTAAGGGAGATATCAAGGAGCAGGAGAGGGAAATGAAAGAGGAAGTAACAGCCTTCAGGGAAGAGATGAGATGGGCAGAGATTGCAGGCAGTGGAGGAGAAGGTAAAGGAGAGGGAAAGGAAAGATAAGTTAATAGAAGAGTTACAGGTGAGAATGAAAAAACTGGAAACAGACAAAGGCAAATAGCAAGGAGACGGAAATAAGGTAGTGGAGAGGAGTAGAGAGGGAACAAATGAGGCGATGGAGAGGCTGGCGGAAATGGAGAGGTACCGAGAAAAGAAAAGGAAGAACAAAGAGATATGCGATAAAAAGAAAGGGGAGGAGCAAGAAAGAGCGATAAGAGAAATAGCGGTGGCCACGACCGAAAATAAGGTATGGGAGATAGTGAATAGAGGAAGGAAGAGGAGGAAGAGGGTAAACGAGGGAATAGGAAAAGAAGAATGGGAAGAGTACTTTATGAGTTTACTGGGGGGTGTCGAAGAAAGGGCTAGAAGAGGGACGGGAAGAGAAGGGAGAGAGGGAGAAGAAGAAGAAATAAGCAGGGAGGAAGTTAGAAAAACGATACGAAAGATGAAAGAAGAGAAAGCAGCAGAAAGAGATGAGATACCCAATGAAATATCGAAATGGGGAGAAGAAAATGCGGAGGAAATGGCTTGGGAGATATGCAGAAGAGTTTGGAGAGGGGAAGGGTGGTCGGAAAGATCGAAGGTTTGAGATGGCCGACTAAGTTCATCGGTCTATATCGATCAACATCATCATCGATATCTTCATGAGCTATCTCCAACGTGCGACCTGTTCCACTGGCTACTGCGCCTCTCAAGTGTGTTGATACAACCGCGTTGCTCTACTCCTGAAGTTCTTGGTGTTTGCCTATTGGATTACCTACTTTCGCCTCATTGGTGAAATAGAGGCGACCATTATCGCTGCCATGTGACGCGATAACAGCGTGGAAGGCGATTAATGGTAAACACGACGATATCAAATAATTTGATCGATGTGTGGGATGGTATATTACTGACAGTGTCAACTCCTGCAGAAGTAATGACACAACTGAATACGATGAATATCGTTGCTCAGCATGTAAAAAAGCCATAAAATGTCAGGTAGTGCAATGTAAGACATGTCCAAAACTTTTTTACCATCCAGGATGTGCGGGAAGGCATAATGTGTTCGATAAAAACAAGGAATTAGTGCCATGTAAAGGTCCATTGAACGAATTTGTAATAAAAGAGGACACAATGCAGGCAAACGACACCTGTAGGAGGATCTAGCAGAGAAAGATTGACATCGACTGGATCAATCACTGGTACCAAAGGTATGAGTGCATCGACAACGGTTGATGGCAAGATAGACTGGCTGGTAAAAACGATGAAAGGATTGAAGGATGATGTTGCATGCAAGAAGGAAGTTAAAGCGATAATTCAAGAAATAGTCCGAGAAGAAATGGAGGGCATGAAAAAAGAATTGGAGGGAACGAAGAAAGAAATTGAAGAAATAAAAAAGATGCTACAAGGTGGAGTTCTGGAACTAGCGAGGGAACAACAACAAGTAACAAGAGACTATAGTAGAGCATTGAAAGAAAAGAAGAGAGAAAAGGTTATAATTATCAAACCTAAAGAGCAACAAGAAAGTGAGACCACTAAAAGCACGATTAAAGAAAAGATAGATATAAAAAGTATGGCTGTGGCAGTAACGAGGTTAAAGAAGGGCAGTAATGGAATAGTCATTTTGGGTTGCGAAAGGACGGAGGAAGTGGAAAAGCTGAAGACCACAGAACAGGAGAGAATGGGTGAGGGCTTCAAAGTAACTGAGTCAACGCAACAAGAACCGAAAATCAAGATCACTAATATAGAGTTGGATGAACTAGCACTGGCGGATGAAGATCTGATTGAAACAATAAAGAACCAGAACGAGATGGAAGAGAATGGAAAAAGGGAGATGAAAATTGTGAAAAGAATAAAGAAAGAGGAGAAACACGAAGGATAAATAATAATCGTAGTTGATGAAGGAACTCACCAAGAGCCAATGGTCAAGGGGTAAATCAGCATGGGATGGAGAAAGTGCCGAGTTTATAGCCACGTTAACGTGAAGGGATGTTACAAATGTTCGGGCTATTAGCACATAGCAAGGAATTTTAAAAAAGATGAAGTATGCTACAGATTTGTCGGAAATCACGAGTCGAGTAAATGTACGACAACCAAAAAAAAAGTGTGTGAACTGTGCGACCAAGAATCGAATACATAACCTGGAGATAAACACTGAACATAATACATTAGATCGGGAATGCCCGACTTATAAAAGAGCAATCCAAGATGAGAAGAGAAGAGCAGGATGGGACGAATAGCAATTACAGACGGAAGAAATGCTATGGTATACAAATGCGGAGAGCCTTATACCAAACAAGGACGAAATACGTCCCCAAGTAGCGGAGAGAGTGAAGCCCGCAATTATTGCGGTGTCAGAGACCCGAGTGGCAGATGAAATTGGTGATAGCGAAGTGGGTATACCGGGATATATTATGGTCAGATGCGACTCGGAAAACCGACACATAGGTGATGCTATTTTATATGTAACAGGCGATATTAAATACGAATTGGTAATGTCGAATAAAATAGAATCAAACTGCTGGAGTGCTGGAATAGAGGTAAAGGACAAACACTATAAAGGAATAGTAGTAATTGTGTACCATTCACCAGGTGAGTCAGATGCCGAATTTATAAGGTATATAGAAGACATAACAGCAGAGCTAACAACAAAAGGAGATTGCGTGATAGCAGGTGATTTCAATATAGATGTCTCTAAAGAGCGGAATAAGGAGTTCTACAAAAAAAAAGCTAATAACAGGAATGCTGAGTTTAGGAATGAAGCAATACGTCGATGAGCCTACGAGAATAACACAGAATAGCCAGGCCATTATAGATTTAGTATTTATTAATAGGAGTGCACAAGTAAAAGTCGTACATGAGCCAAAAATTACAGACCACTCATGGGTAAAAGTGAATTTATGCACGATGAAAAAACAGAGCAAATACAGAGAATATAAAACAAGAAACTACAGTAAAATTGATATGAAAGAATTTACAAGAGTGTTGAGTAATATCACAAGACAAAGTGAAGAATTAGACCTAAGTCAAAGAGCGAAGACGTTTGTTGATAACATAGTGGACACGCTAGATAGGTTTGCGCCAAGCAAAATAGTCAAAATTCCAAGGGTATGGGAAAGGAAAAAATGGTATTCAGAAGATATAGAAATAGCAGCGGGAAGGGGAGATGATGCATACAGCGTAGCAATCCGCACTGGATTGGAGGAACATTGGCAACAATTTAAGGTAGAAAGGAATGCGATAGTTAAATTATTTAGAGAGAAGAAGAAGGAATATTATGAAAAGATGATAGACGATAATAAGAAGGACTCAAAAAATGTGGAAAACATTAAAAGAAGTAATAAATGGTGAAACTGAAGTTACGAAAGAAGTAGAGAGAATAAACTTCGAAATTTTCGATGACAGGGTGGGTGGTAATATAGCTGATAAATTTAATATGCATTATCTGCAAAGTATAAATAATAAGATATGTTGGGAAGTCCATTACAAGAAGAGTATTAACGGAGGGTAGGATGGATAATAAAAGAATAATGAAAAATTTTGATTGCATTGAACTAAAGGACTTGGAGACGACAGTTATGGGACTCCCAAAGAAGAAGGGAACGGATGAAGGCATATCAACTGAACTATTAAAAATGGCGTTTAGTGTAATAAAAGATGAATTTATTGAAATAATAAATTGGTCACTAAAGCAGGGATGTTCCCCGGATAGCTGGAAAACTTCAACGATTATACCTATTCCAAAGACAGATAAAACCAAAAAAGCAAGTCAGTAAAGACCAATAAACATGTTGCCATTATACGAAAAGCTGTTTGAAGTAGTAGTGCAGAACCAAATTGAAAACTATTTAGAAACAAATAGCATCATAACGGAACATCAGTCAGGGTTTAGAAAGAATTATTCATGTGAAACAGCGATTCAAACTGTGGTAGACGAATGGAAACTGGACATTAGTGGGAAAAAAATGCTAGGAGTAATTTTTATAAACTTAAAACGAGTTTTCGAGACCATGGATAGAGAAATATTGATAGAAACAATGAATAATTATGGGATTAGAGGTAGGGTATCAGAATGGTTTAGAACGTACTTAACATATAGAACACAGCAAGTTCGATACAATGATGAATGGGCTGAAATTATCTATAATAAGTATGGAGTACCGCAGGGGTCTATACTTGGACCCTTGTTATTTATCATATATATAAATGATATCATCGCACTATGCAGAGAAGAAGGTAAAATAAAAATGTTTGCAGACGATAATGTAATATACAGGGTATCCCAAAACTACTTTTGGACCGAAAAGTGGGCGATGGCTGGAGGTGCTCTGAGTACCCTCCCGCAAACCGTTTGCCAAAATTCGCAATAGTTTTTAAATG
>JARQTH010000360.1:0-15203 GCA_030142595.1 Trachelus iudaicus | reverse complement strand
AAATACTTGGCCTCAATAATTTGATTTCAATACTTTTTGTTGGAGGAACGCACAGCACTCCTGTACTTGGCGTAGTTCTTTACACGTAAATGTTTTTTGGGGGATAGTCTTTAGCACGTGAGTGCCAGGGGGCGGCCGTAGCCCAGTGGTTAAGGTAGCGGATTCACGACCGAAAGGTTCGGGGTTCGCGCTCAGCTCGCAGCGGCATTCACCAATTGGTTTTCATATGAAAACTTAAGTGAGTATTTATACGGATTTCGTCCAACACTGTTCGGATTCGGTGTATAAACTTTGTAGATCCTCATGCTGAATTAAATAAGGCCCGTCTGGCAAGGTAAATCGCCATCTAGTGTCGAACTTTCAACCTTGATTATTAGGACCAGTTACTGGCACATGTCCCCCATTGGGGATACCGCCATAAGGAAAGGAAGGAAGGAAGCACGGGAGTGCCGTGTCTCCAATAAGTGGTCTGTGGGCAATCATAAAGATAGGAAAGAAGGAGTGTGTGTATTTTTTGAGTTCTTGAACCTCGTGTTTTCTTGTAATCTCTAGTAAGAATCAAATACACCGGAGGGTATGGCGCAAAGCAAATTTAACGAATTGGCTGGACGTTTGGGCAAAAATCCAAATGGATTAAATACCGGACTCAAATTCTTGGCTGTTGCTGGTGCCGCTGCTTATGGAGTTTCACAATCCATGTATACAGGTTAATGTCCAGTTATTCTACAACCTAATCTATATTTTAAGAATTAATAAGTTGTATCTCATAAAAAATTTATATGGATCAACATAAATGATAAATCGACCATGCTTTTTATATAATATCCGTATTTAAATCATCGTTCGTTAAGAAATATTTTTTCTCCCCACAACTTTTAAATAATTTCTATTACATAATTATACTACTTTGTATCAGAATTTTAAAGAAATTGATAAACTTTATTTCATTATAACAGATTGTCTGATATTGTGTATCTAAATCAATTTGGTATTTTCTTTATAAATGTATCATTTAATTAAATGGTTTAAAGCCAGAAAAAAAATACAATTTAACAACATTTTGTTTATCCAGTTGAAGGGGGACATAGAGCAATTATATTCTCTCGTTTGGGTGGTGTTCAGAAAGATATCATGGCTGAAGGACTTCACTTCCGTCTTCCATGGTTCCATTATCCTATCATTTATGACATTAGAAGTCGGCCAAGAAAGATTTCATCACCGACTGGTTCTAAAGATTTGCAAATGGTTAACATTTCCCTAAGAGTTTTATCACGACCTGATGCACAAACTTTACCTATAATGTACCGTCAGCTTGGTCTTGATTATGATGAAAAGGTATTTATAATGTAATTTATATGTTTCTTTCAAAGAAGCTTTACTATTTAGTGAATTTTCTTTAGGTGCTCCCAAGTATTTGCAACGAAGTACTAAAATCAGTTGTAGCTAAGTTCAATGCTTCCCAGCTAATAACACAGAGACAGCAAGTGTCAAATCTTGTTCGTAAAGAATTAATAGATCGGGCACGAGATTTCAACATTATTTTAGACGACGTTTCTATCACAGAACTTAGCTTTGGTAAGGAATACACTGCGGCAGTTGAAGCTAAGCAAGTCGCCCAACAGGAAGCACAGCGTGCTGCATTTGTAGTGGAACGTGCTAAACAGGAGAAACAACAGAAAATTGTTCAAGCTGAGGGAGAAGCTGAGGCTGCAAAAATGATATCCTTAAACATAAATAATTATTTAGCGACAATTATTAAATAAGATTGAATAGTTTTGTCCTTAACACCAGTTTACTTGGGTTTAGCAATTGGTCAAAATCCTGGATACCTAAAACTGAGAAAAATCCGAGCAGCCCAGAGCATTTCGCGCACGGTAAGCCAAATACTTTTAACTCTTTAACGCGAAAACCCGAGTTAACTCGGGTATGAAGAATAATTACACTAAAGTTATTTATATATATGTATCTGATGAATATAGATGCCAGATAAATGATTTTTTTCTACAATTTTATTGCAAAAAAACCGTGGGTAAAGGAGTTAATTTACTTAACAGTTCTTTTTTTTCAAATAATTTTTATTATGCAACAACTCTATTTTGAGTGTGAATTGTATCTTGTTTCAGATTGCCAATTCTCAGAACAGGGTATACCTCAGTGGAAACAGTCTGATGTTGAACATCCAGGATCCGACGTTCGATGATCTATCTGAGAAATTGAAAAGTAAGAAGTAAAAGCACAGAAGGACTGAATTTCTATTATCTGTCTCCATTGTCCTTTCCATATAGCGTGCAATGCTACTCGTACAGCCTTCATTATATGTATTAGTCACGAGACAAATATTCATTTGTTAATTATGTAGAAGTTACAGAAAATTTAATAAGACTCCAAGGTGATTCTCGTGGAATGTGAAATGATGTGTAGAGGCTTTGCTTTCATTCGTCTTCGAAAAATATTCTTTCTTTCCCTAAATTTGCTTCATATTTGAAACATATTTTCCTGAAAAGATCATGACAACGCAAGCTCGCGAAAACCCCAGATCGTCTGTTTTCAGGTCGCGAAAGGGTGGGCTGGAAAAGCTGGAACCAAACAACACAACATACTGTTGAAACCCTGAAAACAAATTCCCAACCAAAAATCCGAAAAATTGAAAGGCCCTCTATACAAGCAACATCCTCAGAAGATCCCGTTTCCCTAATACTTGACTCAGCTGATGATAGCGCCAAACTTATTATTCCCTGAGAGAAAACAAAATCATCGAAGAAATTTGTCATAGCGAGCTTGCCTTGTCTATATGTGAATCTTCAATCACATCCTTCTCCTTCATCCAGATCCATTGCTATTTGATAATACTTGAAGGACTTCAGGTATTTAATAATTATCTTATTTTAGGTTAAACTAAAGTACAAAAACATATAACTCATGGAAGGTAATCTCTAAATTAGTTGCAAAAATATTGTCAGGCAAGGTATCAAAACACTGCATTAGAGAGAAATAAAAAAGCATCTGTGCCCTAGTTACCCTACATCTGTTCGATAACATCACTGAAATAAACATAATAAACTGTTTAATTACCATATGTAGCATATTTTTTAGTATTTTTTGTGTAAAAAAATATTTTTTTTATTTGAAGACAATACTTATAGTTCTTCAGGGAAAAGATATCTTTATCTTATTATGCACCCCATTAGTACATACAAGTGCATTGAAAACGAAGACAAATTTGTAGTATATCTATTACATTGATATCTAGAAAATGAAGAGATTTCATTAGAAACTAATGAATCTAACTTAACTAGAACAAAGCAATCAGATAGGTACAAAAAGTTGCGGATAAATTTTTTCATGTCAATAATTATCGTTTTCGCCATGATACAAATAGATGAGATACACCCACTAGCGATCGTATTTTGGTCAAGATTGCGCAGGGACCAGTGAAATCACGTTCAAAGTGACATTTTTTAGTTTAAACGGATTTATTTACGTTTCGGTTTGTAAGAAAATGGTCCCTCAAAATGGAACTGACGTTGCAGCGTGACGACACACATACGTATGGTCAGCCAATCAGGACAAAGAGGGTCCAGTGACGTCACTGTCCCAATGCGCAGAACCGCTAATGGCTATACCTCGAATATTTGTATCATGGTTTTAGCTACCAGAATGTTGCGCCAAATGGTAACCTTTTCCATTCGAAAAGTTTGTTTTGTCGTGCATATTGATAGGTATAAAAGATGTTAAATAAATAACAAATACAGATTAACTAAATTTCAACTAAATTATGACATCTATAAGACGTGGTGAATGATATCATGTTTTAACACATTAAGGAACGCTCACGAGTTTTCTCGTGTTTCGCGTCCCATCTGTTACGGACCGCTCACGAGTTCTCTCGTGTTTCGCGTTCCGTCTGTTACGGATGGACTTACTTTCATACATTGTATCCTACTACCTCCAAGGCTGGTGACCCATTGGTGGAATCCGAACAGATCGAGCTACGAAAACTGTATAAATGCACGAACGCAAAATAAATAACAAAGTTATGATGATTTTAGAACGTACAAGTTTGCCTAAACACGTGCGGTCCCAGGCGTATGCCTTACATGCCACATACACTAAAAAAATGCCTTTTGGTGAACGAAAATGTGTCTATTGTAATAGCAGAAAAGTATCCTCTAAAAGTTGTCTAAACAACAATTCTTGCCGATACCTTAGAGATGACTTCCACGTCAATCGGATTATTCCCTACTATTCAGATAATTCAGAAAACTAGATCCTTCATTTGCCAGATTCGGTAATGACGAAATGTTTATCCGACATAACGGTCCGTAATGACTGAATTTGACCAATCGAGACATGTGATTTTTTTTGAGCTATTCCAATAGTACCGAATAAGCCAATCGACATGAAAAGACACCTTAAATGGTATTGAAAATTATTAAAACTGGAATAGATTATTATAAGGATAATGGTTTGAAAATCAATCTTTATTTGGAAACATTGGTTGCACAAAAGATGGCTGAAACTTAAATTGAGTCTGCTATTTTGCAGCTTGACTTTCTTTTACGATCTGTGCATTTAGTATGTTTTTTCTCGTTACATACGCTTTTTGAATTTTACAAAAAGTTGAAATTCTTATTGGATGATATTTTTAAGTAACCAATGACAATCTGGGCTTTTTGAAAAGCTTTCAGAAAGTGACGAAAACAGATCTAATGTGATCTCCAGCACGCCTGAACCAATCTTTTAGTCGCTTTTCCATTTCAACTTGGCTGACCTTATATTGTTGTTGGAGAAAATCTATAAATTGATACCAGAAATATCTTTTCACGTATTGTTATTTATCATTGCGATAAAAACTCACTAGTAATTATTTTTGCAAAAGTGCATGATGATATCCTCAAAGTATGAGGGTTTAGCCCGTCCACGTACAATGTGTCACTAAAACATTACTCATGACTAAGTGCGCTTGCAGCCTTTTGAATATTCTTGCCGCCCAAGCTACGAATTTTTGTTTCCAAAAATATCAGAAGAGTAAGTATACATAACACTAATAATTAGTGGAAATTTATTATTACAACTTACAAAATGATGGTGTCGAGTTTCACTTTCCTCCAATTCACGGTCAGAAACAGTCAGAGCTTTTGTGTCGTTTGCTTGAATGAATGTAGGAACGGCGTTTTCGATTACTTCATGACCAACTGCAAGTCCATTTTTTATATATTCTAAAATTTCTATTTGTTTCTGCAATAACAACAGCATCACTCGCCTTCATTTTGCTGCATGAGGGAAAACATATTTGTATTGAAGAAATGTTACATTTAAACTAATGTTTCATTGCGATAATTAAACCAAAATATAACAGTTTTAGTTTAAAGGGATTTATTTGTAAACGATAAATTTATATGAAAATGTAAACAAAGCGTAGCAACAATATTCACTAAGCTAATTGTTATTACTGTCATTGAAATGCAATTGGGGTAGATTCACCTACTACATCCAGTTGATAGAAGAATCATATTTCCATTATTTTCAGATGTATTGCATATTAAAAATTGTTCAACATACTATTGTATCCAGTTTTAGAACTTGGTGGTTGCTGATGTGATTGACTATTGTTGTAGTATTCTGTACTCTTTTTTTCACAAATAAAAACTATTTAATAATTCTTTAAACACAAAACTACCACAAATAAACTTCCAATTTATGTATAGTATTCTTACATTTAACTAAAAGCATATTGAGTCTACTACCTGGAAGAAAAAAGTCATAAATTGGTGAAGAGATAAATTGATACTAGTGCAATTTTTGAAGAATACACATTTTTTAATTTCATTGCTACAGTATGATACAAGAGTTAATAAAATTGATTCAATATACTTCCTGTTAATTAAACTTATAGTACGCAGGCTTTGTGGGATAGTAATAAGTTTTCTACTTTTTGATTATATCTGTGTTTATAAATGAATTTAATTAATTTGACCCTTTATGTCTTCAAGATTAGTATTGTTAAATATGAATAATCTTTACTAGTTCATTCCATTTCAGTAGATTAATTGAAAAATATTTTGATAATCGAAGGCTTTCTTTTTGACATATTGGCTGAGTACATGTGCTATTGTGCTTTTATTAGGAATGTCAGAATAGCAAATTGTTATTATATGTAAATAACTTGAACATTTGATAAAGTTTATACATTCGATTGAAGAATTGGAAATACAAAACAAATATCTAAATATGAAATAACTAAACCTTTATTTTTCATCACATCTATACAGACCATGATTAGAGTTCAGAGAATTCAGCAATTTTTAAAATACCCAACCAAAGTGAATCACAAGCAAAGTCATCCTCCATTGGTTCAGGATTCAGAATTTCTTTACCCAATATAACAGACTGGTCATTGAGATGGCAAATGGTTTGGATAAACGCTATAGTACAATCTTTGTAATAATAATAATTATTGGAAGTTTGATCTTTTAAATCAAATGTATGAAATTGAATGCAATGCAAAGAATTTGTAAAACTATGTGGCAATTGATTATTTTTAATTCTGTTAAGTAAATGAAAGTTACATACAGGACATTTTAAAGACATCGACAATAGTTTCGATCGTTTTCTCATACGATTCATAATTTGTGATAAAGGCAGTGAGCCATTTTTAGCATAATTTTCATCATGTGTAAAAAATTTTCGAATGTAAAACCAAATGAATTCAGATATCCACATTGCAAAACATAGCGAACAATATGTATAAGATTGTGTAGATTATAGGTAATAGTATGAATATCATAAGTTTCTAGAACCTCTTTTAAAAAATAACTCATAAGATCATATGCATATTGATTATATTGAACACATTGTTCAAAAGCACAAACCGTCCTGCATGCACAATTCGATGCATTAAAATAAACCATTTGTTTGTTTTTTATAAAAGTGAGCGTAAAATTACCGGACCGAAATATAACAAAAACGAATATAACTCTGTCGCCATCCATCGCGTAATTTCATTAAAAGTCCATGGTTTGTATACAAAATCAAAAGTAATGATGTTACGTCTGATGCAACGCCACATCTTAATACCCCTCCCCCCCTTCCTTCCTTCCTCAGGACTCCTAGATTTCCACAGTAGCAAAAGCTCAAGGACCACAACGATTATAACTGATCCTCGACAAACATGCATTACTTAGTATAAGTTATAGATTATAATAATTAAGGCTGCTGTCCAGCTCGTTTAGCTATATATATCGCGTGACGTCGCAAGCGAGGAAACGTATTTTTCGTTATTCTTCTTCATTTCTAAATGATATAGCAAAATCTTTGATGAGCTTGCTTCGTTATGCGATACGGCTGGCGGCTCTTCTCAATTTAGGTGCGAAAAATGTCTCAATTGTGAGAAACATATACGTAAAGAGATCGTGCATTTCGGACCTGTCAGAACATCATGGGTGCCGCCAATACGACCGTTCACTAAATTCCATTTTTCTGCGAATCAGGACACTCATCACACTTAAACCGAGAAGAGCCGTCTTGCTACGGACGATACAAAGCGGGATGATCTAATAATTTTGTCAATAACTGTGTAACAGACGCAATAAACGAAAAATTGGAATCACTCAGTATTTTACTATCTCCAGAATCCAATAGATGGCGGTAGCTGTTCATCGCTGTGACGAACTCAGTTCGATTGAGCGCCGTCGCTACTGCCTCCCAATCGCCCGGTATCGTAGAGCTCCTTGCTTCCCGATTTGATATTGCGAAATTCAAGGCAGAATTTATAGTAACCCTTAATATTCGAAGCACACAGCCAGAGTTATTGCCTTTACTTATACGTAAGATATAAGACCCCAATCGCCTTATAACATTGGCATTCTAATACGTTGTATACCTTCTCCTTTTGTAACGAAGACCCTTTTCTTTGTAAACAGTAATAAATAAAGGAAACACTTTTGGGGGTCCCTCGCATTAAGACTCGAGGGTTGTGCTGGCCCAGCGTGCGTGCTCGGGCGCTGGTTAGCATGAGCTGGCGGGCCTGTTTTTTGTCAACCACATTTGGCAACCAAGTGGGCCCTTTAACTGACTTGTCTTTTGCGCGGGAATCTCTCAAGAAACTTTTCCACGCTTTCACCTTTTCCCTCCCAAAATTTCCCCCACGACAAGAAAACGACTCACGACGCAAAAAGGAGCTTCTTTTTCAGACAGTGTGGATTTAGCCTCGAAAGAGTGAACGAGTTACTCACGGCACTTCTCCAGGTTGTTTTATCATCCGATCTGCATACAGTCAGTCTTTTTCTTGTCCGCACATTAGTGTAACATAAACTTTATTCTAATTCAGTATAAATTAATTCGCTTGTGTATTAATTAAATTTTTCGCGTATCATTAAAGAGTTAGAGTACGTAAAAGGGAAAATTCTTGTGTTCATATCATTTCAAATTCCCGGTCCCATTGCGCTATTTCTATCAGCGAGGGCTATCAGAACCGCTTGACCAAACTGCATCAAGATTCTGCAGCCAACGAGACACTTGATAAGAATACCGCGCTAATTAGGGGCCGCGGGAAAACCCTTCTACCAAACACATCATGGATTGCCGCCAACAGGTCACCGTCGACGGATGCTCATCGAGAGACCCAGAGTCATCACGAAGACTACGACGCAGAAAACTACGAAACCTGGAAGGAATTCGGCTTTAAATAGAGACTCCTCAGACGCTGACAGTAGCCAGAAAACCGTAAGTATTTAAACGTATTTGCATATACGCGATTAACGTGATTGTACATTGTCCTCCCACAGGCTTTTGATTCTTGGTTTTCCCTGTGGGTGCCAGGCGAACGCCGGGACAAATACAGGGCTGTGAGAGGTCCAAGACGGGTCAAATAAAATACAGATCCCTCTCCAACATTTTAGGTAGTCTATTACGTCCCTTATAGCGACCTTATAGCGAAAGGGTCCAATATTTTTGTCAGTAGACAGCTTCACGGTATAGAGATGGCTTCTAGGAAACAATCGGCTACTGTCAGACGGACCAGAGGCTCAGCCGCGCCGACGGAAGGGGAGTCTTTTGCCAGAGTGAGCCTGATGGATAACATGCTACTACCCGTTGTAGAAATTAATCGACCTTCGAGCAATACGGGCACCAACAGTGTAAGCGTCGACTTAGGTCTCAGTAATCGAGTCAACAATTTGGAAAATAATCCGACGGCTGGCTCAACGACGGGGTACGAACCTCCTATCAGTAAGGGACTAAGCCCTGGTTACAAGCTCGCAGCCTCCATCATTCCCAAGTACGATGGGAAGAACATTCCTGTGTCGCAATTTATTGCACAATGTAGGGCCGCGGCATCGGTTATAGAACCGCACGAATTAAAATTTCTCATCCTTCTAATCCGTACTAAGGTGGTGAAGGATGCTCGTAGGCACGTATGGGAGAGCGGCAAGGACTTTCCAAAGCTAGATGCACTATTAGAACAAATAGAAAGCCGCACGCAAACGAACGATTCCAGCTCACTATTGCAACAACTCACGGCAATCACGCGGACAACGGGGGGAAACTATTGCGAAATACGGCTCGAGGACCTTCGCTCTGCTATCCGAAATTCTTATGTGCTTGGAACGAGAGCACCCGGGCGATGTCGGAAAATCAATCGCTTCCGGAATGAGACACACTGCCGCAAAACATTTTGTTAGGGGACTCGACAAAGACACGCTTGGATTCCTCGCGGACAGGCACCCCACCGATTTAGACACGGCAATAAACCTCGCGACAAAGGCCGACATTGAAGCCCGCAGTTGGATAGGTACGCACTATCAGACAAATAAGGAACTCGTGAGCCTCTCTAAGCCCTCACGCACCGACGATTTGAAAGCGATCCAGAGGCAACACTTAGTATACGTGACGTCGGATCTCGAGGCCCCGGGACCGTCCCGCAGGAATCCCCTGGATTCGGTGCAGTGCTACGGCTGCAAGCAATTCGGTCACTTTTGCCGCGACTGTCCGAGCCCCCGTACGAGTACAGGAACTAGGAACAGATCTGGAGGAACCGGTTGCAATTATTGTCAATACAAAAATCACGAAGAAATAGATCGCCATTTAAAAAGGCGACACGAGAAGGAACGCGCCGAACGATCCGGAAAAAGGTCGCGTGGCAACAGCTATACCGGTCATTTAAACTCGCGACGGGACCGTCCAGGCAATCCCCCGACGATCCACGTATTCCAACGGAAACAAAAAGACGTTGCATCCTCCACCTCCACAACAACGGTCGAACCCAAATCCCACTAATATGCATGCAAGACGCAATGCTGCATCGGGGAGAGGCGACATTGATGGTAGATAGAGGCTCTAATTTAAATTTAATTAAAGAAAGCGCAGTAGATCATCGGGCGTGGATAAATCGGGAAACTGCTTATCACATTATAGGAATCGGTCCGGGAATGTACATGACTCTCGGTAGAATGAAAGTAAATATAAAGGGGGTTGAAAACGACTTTCATATAGTACCCGAACACTTTCCAATCAAACAACAGGGTATCCTAGGAATGCAGTTTCTGAGTGAAAAGAAAGCATTATTAAATTTCGAAGACGATGAATTAATATTCCGTGATCAATGCCTACCTCTACTAGAATATCACACCGTATATTTGCCAGCTCGCACCAAAAAACTCATAGACATCCCTGTGGTTAATACTCCCGCAAAAGAGGGATATGTTGGTAGAATTCAGGCGGGCCCCGGAATATTCTTAGGTGAATCTCTAGTGTCCCAGGAAGATGGCTACACAAAGACTTATGCGATAAATTCGAATGCTCATGACGTAGACCTGACCCTAGCACCAATCAAGCTTGAATCCTGTCATGTGGTCCCGCCACGTACCCGAGTATTCAACATCCCCAGCTCTCCCGTCGAGACGACCAAAGTCGAGGCCATGCGCCTCGCGAGGTTGTTAGAGAACCTGAATTTAGATGGACTGAATCAGGAAGAGAAGGAAAGCATATTACCGATCCTTTCCGATTACTCTTCGCAATTTCATCTACCTGGAGACGCGCTAGGAGCTACACCTGTCGTCTCGCACAAAATCGTTACGACGGATGAGCACCCCATAAACACTAAACAATACCGACCCGTTCATAGAGAAGAAATTAAAAAGCAGGTAGATGACCTTATTGAGAAAGGTCTCGTGCAAGCCTCCGATTCTCCCTATAATTCGCCACTATGGGTCGTACCTGACTCTCAAGGGAACCAACGGTGGAGAATGGTAATTAACTACCGTCAATTGAATGAAAGAACCGTTGGTGATGCATACCCATTGCCGAACATTACTGATATCCTCGACCAGTTAGGCGGATCGAAATATTTTTTGATACTAGACTTGGCCTTCGGCTTCCACCAGATCTCCATGGATCCAGATTGGAGAGCAAAAACTGCCTTTTCGACCCCATACGCACATTTAGAATTCCTTCGTATGCCGTTTGACCTGAAAAATGCGGCCGCGACATTTCAGCGTCTGATTGACAGACTTCTGACGGGCCTCCAAGTAATAGAACTCTTTGTATACATGGACGATATAGTCATATACGCCAGTTCCCTGGAAAAACACGCCCTCAAACTTAGGAAACTTCTAGCGCGGTTAAAGGCTGCAGGGCTGGCCCTACAACCCGATAAATGTGGATTATTGAAACACGAAATCGTATATCTTGGGCATATTACTACTGAGAAGGGTGTCAAGTCGGATCCTCGGAAAATAGTTGCCGTTAAAAAATTCCCCATACCGCAAAAGAAACTCAACATAAAACAATTTTTGGGCTCAATTGGCTATTACCGTCGATTCGTCACCGATTTTGCGAAAATTGCCAAACCTCTAACAACTCTCCTAAAGAAGAACATCAATTTCGAATGGCAGCTCGAACAGCAACGGGCGTTCGAAATCCTTGGGAACAAGCTGTGTTCCGAACCCTTGCTCCAATACCTCGATTTTAACAAACCGTTTGTCGTAACAACAGACGCCTCGGATTACACCTTAGGTGCAATCGTTTTCGCGGTCAAGCATTTCCGACCATACCTGTACGGCCGTAAATTTACCCTCGTTACGGACCATAGACCCTTAGTCTGGCTGAACAACCTTAAAAATCCAGTATCGCGATTAGCCCGCTGGCGTATAAAGCTTAGCAACCACGACTACGAGATCGTTTATAAAAAGGGGATCGCCAACTCCAACGCAGACGCTCTGTCCAGAAACCCTCCCGATCTGAACGAACGACACGAACGGCCGACAGAATTAATGCAGGTTGAGCAGATCCTGAGCATCGATGCCCATGCATTGGCCCAATTGGCATTAGACGTAGACCAAGACGATGACAATACTATGGAGGAGGAGGAGGAGGATTGGGACAGAGATGCGTTCGACGAACAAATTGAGTCGCTAGAAGGAGTTATCGCGAATGCGTTTCTGACAGCCCGGCGGTTGGGCATTGCCCAACCTCCTATTCTGAACAATGACTCGGATGAGGCTCGATTAACATCCTCGGAGTCGGCTAGTGACCCTGCATGCTGCGGGGGGCACATAGGAACCCCAGCTACGGGGAACAGGCACCGGAACCCTGGAGAAACTCCCGATCCCAACCCTATTCTGGAATCGGATACACTGCCCGACGCTACAATTGACAACCCACCAGGCGCGTCACACAATCCTGCGTCTATCCGCCAGATACCTCAAGAACAGCAACTCATAGCTTCATACCCATCACGCACCCCGAGTAATGAGAGGGGGGAAGGTGCCGGAGTCACTTCATACGAATCGACCCGCAAGGGCCGGTCGGAGGTAAACACGGAAAAAGTCATCGTACTTCATGACCACCAAGGGTCAGATGGAGGTGTTCATCCCCGATGGATCGAAAAAGTCCTCGTACTTCGTGACCACCAAGGGTCAGATGGAGGTGTCCATCCCCGATGGATCGAAGATTCCTCGTACTTACAATTAGTGATCAGTGAGGGTCAGATGGAGGTCTCCATTCCACAATGGAACGAAAGACCCGGCCATGAATGTCAGATAACGCACGGAAAAGAAAGAGAACACACATTATCGAATGAAATCGGAGTCGACGACCCCCCATTAATGGGCGTGGTTCACGCAATAGAAGACTTGCGCATAACAACGACGAAAGATATGTTCACTTTAAGCGTCGGGCACAAGGTAAACTTCATCCCCGCCGACTGTATGTTAAGAACCGCAATTAGCAAAGAGTCAGTGGATGCCGGTTTAATCGACGCGGATAAAATAAAACAAGCGAATCCGCAACTAGGGCAGGTAATCCTTTATTCCGATAACGGTCGGTACACATTCAACTTAGTAATCAAAAACACTTACGATGAAAGGCCATGTTTGAGAAATGTTACGGACACTATTCACGATCTCAAGGATATTACGAAACTACTTGAGGTGAAGGCTGTCGACGTTTCAAGAACGGGAAACGGTTTGGATCGCATTCCATGGCAGTCTGTTGAAAAGTCATTCCGAGAGATTTTTGCCAACCCCGATACAAAAGTAAGGATGTGCACCGGCCAGATACAATTTCCTCCAGTCGCTGACAGAAACAAAATTATTCGCGAATATCACGAGTCAGCATTCGGGGGTCACAAGGGGGTTTCAAAAACGTACCATCGAATCCGAAATGATTTCTTTTGAAGTGGAATGAAGGACCAAATTGCCGGGTATATATAAGAGCTTGCAGAAGACAATTTTTCGAAATATTGTGAAGCAATACCACTAAAGGAAATAGACTCAGTAACAATAGCATGCGCTTTTGCCGAACAGTTTATTACACGGTTTGGTTGCCCGCGGATAATTCACACCGATCAGGGAAGCAACTTCACGAGCAAAATCGTCCGTACAATTTGCCGAATATTTCAAATCGAGAAATTACAATCTTCTGCGACCACCCACAATCATTAGGCTCACTCGAGAGGAGCCATCATTCTCTTGTCGAATATTTAAAGCAGCTTGGTACAGAGCAAAATTGGGATTTATGGCTCCGATTCGCAATTTTTTCCTACAACACGTCAGAGCACGAAGGCACTGGGTTTGAACCGCACATCCTCGTTTTTGGAAAGGAAGCTAATATTCCCTCAAGCTTCGCGCGACACGAACCGGAGTTGACGTACATAGCATACCTCGACGACCTTCTGAAACGACTCGCCGAGACACAATCAACTGCCACGCAGAGACTTATATCCACGAAATGGAAGTCTAAGGGCCGTATTCATAGTCGAGACTTATTTTTAAGCAGATCTTAAGTATGGTCTTAGGATTGCGTTCAGATTCATAGACGCAACATAAGCATTGCCTTCCTTAAGGCAAAAGCAAAACCTTTTTTGCTTAAGTTTCGCCTCAAGTAAGATGGATCAGTTAGAATTCGATTCACAGTTGCTACTTGAGATCATCTCAAGAGAATCTCAGCCCCTGTAGATTCATAGTTGAAATAAGGTGATTTTATTGGAAGACGTAACCTCATTTTACTGGATTTGTTTCAAGTCGACATCCGAGTGCTCTTAAGACAATCCTACATTTTTGTTGTCAATTATAAAAATTATTATAAATAATTAGTAATGAATTTTCCTAATGTGTGTAATATTGATATTGAAGATATTAATATTGATATTGATATTGACTCTGGTGATGATGAGATAATTATACGAATCCCTAAACGGTATATACGAGATCGACAAGATCCCTTTGAGTTTTATTCTACCGCGGAATTTAAAAAGGGATATAGATTTGATAAAAGCAGTGTCAAATATGGAATATTACCGGAAATTGAGCAAGGTCTTGCGAAAACCAGCAATCGTGGATTACCCATTGCTCCAATATTTCAATTATTAATATGTTTGAGATTTTATGCAACAACAAGTTTTCAGGTAAGTTAAATGTTCTGAATGTTTAATAAGCATTATCAATATTATGTTGACTTATTCATGTACTGAAATTATAGAAATTAATTGTAGCTTGTTCTTGGTGATGTAATGACAGTTTCACAAGCAACTGTGTCTAGAATCGTTTTTCGTGTGAGTTTGTTACTTGCAAGTTTATTCACTAAATATATTAAAATGCCACGGACTCAAGATATTCGAACGGAAAATCAGGGTTATTTAGAAATCTAGGAATGGGTAAGAATGGTGCAATTGGAATCCCTGGAGTTAATGGATCCATAGATTGTAC
>JARQTH010000036.1:965602-1038653 GCA_030142595.1 Trachelus iudaicus | reverse complement strand
ACCAGGCTGGACTGACAAGATTTCCAAACCATTGATGAGTAAATTCATGAGAAATAATTTTTGCTACATTTTGTTTTGTAAATGTTGTATTTACGCCTTCTTCGTATAGCATTTCTGGTTCGCTGTATTGATTATAAGAATTAAGAAGAAATTATATAATCCACAATCGTTTAAGATATTATACCTGTAGGTAACCAAGCCCCAGTTTTCCATAGCACCGAAGGCCATGTCTGGGATAGAAATTTGATCCATTTTTGGTAAAATAAACGGAATCGATGTGTATTTTTCTAAATATTCTAACTCCGACTCTCCTTCAATCAATGCAAAATTTGCACCACGAAGAGCATTTTTGCGAGTCCAAACTCTGAATTTTTTATCCTTGCTACTGACGTATCCGTAATCCGAGACGACAAAAGCCACCAAGTATGTAGACACGATGGGCGTTGTTTCGAAAGTCGTCCATAATTTCTTATCAGTCTTGTCGATTGCCGATTGATTGGCAACTGGCATATTTGATATCGCCGTGTAGTTAACATCGTGTTTAATAGAAATGGTAAAGGTAGCTTTGAGTGCAGGTTCGTCCCAGCAGGGGAAAGCTCGACGTGCTGCGGTTGGTTCAAATTGTGTGGTAGCCAGCCAGCTGGAAACATAATGTAGAAATTAATATAGTTCTATTAAATAATACAGACTAATATAAAGCAATGATCTACCTACACAGTTTCACCATTGCCATTGGTATAAGAATTTCTGTAGAAACCTTCCAAAATGTCACCGGCTAGGTTACCAACGTACTTTAAGTACAGTCTATAATAACCAGTTGGCAAATCAGTTGCGAAATTCAAAATTAAAAATTGTTTTGTCGTATCGTAGGTATGACTGGCTATTTTGTAGTTTATATCAGCACTGGACACCAAAGATGTTGCACTCTCATCTATAGTAAGATTTAATATGTGAAGAGTTATCGAAGAACTTGATTTTACAACCTTAAGGTGAATCGTAGATTCTCCATCGAATGTAAAATTGTCTACGACGAGATACGGTATCAAACTGATGGAATATGAAATTGGCACTGAATTATTTGGCAATCTGTAGTTAGTAGTTTTGGCATTCTCAACAATCGTATCGCTGCCACGCTGACGACACGCTGTACATGCGGCGGCCAAAAGTAAGACCGTTCCCAGAAGAATTCTCATGGTAAGAGTTTTTCTTGGACTTGTTTTTCTAAATATCGTAAATTAAAATAATGTTTGAAACAATGTTTTATTCATTACTGATCGCTTATCTACAACTAAGTTAATTATAATTATAATGTATTCTTTACCTGTCCTGTCCAGTAGGAGAACGGTATAGTGTGAACCAAATCCCTCAGAAGTCTTTTATATGCTACTGATGCTAGAAATGTTTGTTCGTGAAGTTTGTCTTTTTTGCTTATTACGTACATAAAACTCTTCACTTGTTTCTGTATATGTCAGTACAGGTGTCATTACAGCTGTCAACTGTAGGCACTGTAACCGTAGCTGGTTCATTTTTCATAAATGTTTGAAGTAAGATGCTTTTTGAACACGTCGATATAGATGAAAATGTCTGTACATTTATTTTCGATCGCGTTTGTGTTCCTCTAAGACGAAATCGGGACAATAGTAACGAACGGTTTGAATTATTTAAATCTATTAGCAAAGTATCATATCATAATCCTTAGAAATATCACTTAAAATTGTATTCCCTTTAAACTCCAACAAACTCATCGTTTTCGAAGAAACATTGAAGCGACACTATATTTATTCACAATTACGAATAATTCGTATGACAGTTCTATTTTCTTAATGTTTTATGAATGTACTGTCAATTGCACAATATTTATAGTTACCCTAAATAATCTGATATTCTTTGGATTTGACTGTGGGATACAATAATAAATAAATGACCACGAATGAAAACCAATTCGTAATTTTTTTTTTTTATTACATCATCTCGTTATCTTTCTTGTATAAATATGTCGTCAAAGGAAAAGAAAATTACGTCGCAATACTTAAATGATGCAGTTTCCATTACGTTTCATTAGGAATGAATTTACATTGTAAATGAATTCTTCCACTGTCTCTGAATAAAGTGAAGAAGAAGCGTAACCATACTAAGGCTTATGGAGGCTGTAAAAAGATTCGCAGAATTTCCTGATTCTGTATTGGGTTCTGTGTTAATGTCAATCCATTCTTTCAACCACACTCTGATTGTTGGTTCGTGCTTTTCGATCCATTGCAGATTACTTTCCGCGTAAGCAATACCAGTAGCGCCTGTGTCAGCGACGATGCTGACTTGTTGCTCAACGAACGTTGCCAACTAAAAATACAATACATAATTATTTTAAAAAATTAAAAA
Source organism: Trachelus iudaicus (assembly GCA_030142595.1). Lineage (NCBI taxonomy): Eukaryota > Metazoa > Arthropoda > Insecta > Hymenoptera > Cephidae > Trachelus > Trachelus iudaicus. Next base: position 1,036,277 of record JARQTH010000036.1, on the reverse strand, counting down.
TAATAATTTCTTTTAACAATTTCAAAATTATAGATTACCTTCTTGTACTGCTCTCTGGTCGTAATTCTATATCCAATGCCAGTCAGGTAAGTACCAATGTTTCCATTGTGACCATCGCTATTGAAAATCAAAATAATGATATAGCAAACGATTCTCTACGAGAAATTATATTTCTTGTGGTATTCGGTGAACTTACGCAACGAAAATGGCGAGTGCGTTATCAATGATGAAATCAAGCGCAACATCGATGCCTACTTCACTGCCGGTATAAACGGCATAAAATACAGAGGCAGAAACCGAAGAATCAAGAGCGGAATCATCAATGGTAAGTTGCAAATAATTTTTCAATATTTTTTCATCGTTCGAACATCCGAGTGCAGTCAAAATTTCTTTTCTTTCGGCGGAGTCGGTGATTCGTTGATATCTGGCGTACAATTTATTCCACGTGGAAGTGTCCGATGCTCTCGTGCCGGCGCATAATACAAGAGTCTTCAAATTTGGATCGATACTGTAATAAAATCGATAAAAAGGTTTACTTGGCACGGTTCGCTTATCCGGGATTAACAAATATTCAAGATGACGTTTAACATTCGAGAGCAGTTAGGTAAGGGCTGATGATTAAACGTACAAATACGTATCAGGTGCATCGAGATAAGCCAGCAGTTTCTCTTGCGCAGCCGAAAGACATTTACTGTGTCCGTAATTGCAGGCCCAGGTTAATGCATTTGGACGATTGAATTTGGTAAGATGTTCATCGTCCTTCAGGGCGTCGTAACCGACGTCCTCGACAAGAGCGGCGACCAGATGCAGAACAAAAGCCTGAAAGTAAAATTGATTAAAATTATTCGAGTGTTTTTGAATATAAAATAAAAAAATCTGATGTCTGATTTTTTTTTGAAAATGCGTATATATGCCTTAAAGGTATCATATTCCCCGGTGTTGGCCAGCATCCGCTTCAGGAAGCTGAAACCGGTGAAGGCCGCGTACCAAGGGACGTAATCGACTTCTTGGACGAGATGCGTGAGCAGGTTAAAGGTCACTGAATAATCAAGACGACCAGATCGAGCGAGATTCAATGAGTCATCTATAAGTTGGGCTCTGTTGTGTATATGAATATTTTTGTATTTGTCGGAATTCAAGTATTTGGTTATCAAAGCCCAGTTAGTGTCATCGTAATTCACGCGATAATAACCTGAAATAATATAACCGTATAGAATCGGATTTATAAGAATTAAAATTGTTGATTCTATCGAAAAATGTCGAAGAACTTACCAGTTTGTTGTTTATTGATGATCAACCACAGGTTCATGCTGTTCTCTATGTTCATTATTATGCTCTCGTCCTGTGCTCGAATCCAATCGGTAGCCAAAGTGTCACTGAAGTCTGGATTGTTTTCCATTACGTAATTGATTGGCACCCACCATTTGTAATCGTGATCATCCGATACCGTTGACTCCGTCAACAGAAATCTTTCCTGCGTGAGCACTGCGGTGCCAGTTGTATAATTTCGCACAACCGTTATAACCGGATAACCCATTTGTTCTACCCAGGTGTCCATTATTTCCTTAACCGACAAGTGAACTGGAAGTATGTAACTTTCGTTCACAGCTTCCTGAAGACTTTCGAATAGATCGTCCGAATCTGCGTGGCTGTATGCCCTGAGATAAGATAGATTGAAATTAGGTGAACTTGTCATGGACAGTGAAAATAATTAATCAATTAATTAAGTCCGCACCGCGCCTTAAGGTACTTGGTTAAACCAGCTTTGAAAACGTTCTCGAACATGAAGTGTTGCATCATTCTTATGACGCAAGCACCTGGAACAATTTTTATTAATTTTAATAAAACTTTTATACATACAATAGTTATTTATAAGAATATTACCTTTGCTGTAGGAAATCGTGTCGAAAATTGCACTGATTTCGGAAGGACTTGCCACGTCGTAATTTAGAGGATGTGAAGTTGCTATTCCGTCATCAACGAATGCAGCAGCCTGTTGAACTTTGATCACGAATTGGTCTACCGTGCGCCAATTTTTCTCCGCCTGAAATTAGATAATAATTATGCGATCGTCAAGAATCGTATCTACCGTAACGCCTGATCAGTAAGTACTACCTTACCATATCGGTTATATAGTATTGATAATATCTGGCGAAACCCTCATTCAGCCACAAATATTTCCACCATGCTGGACCAACCAGATTTCCAAACCACTGATGAGCAAATTCATGGGAGATCACACAAGCGGTATATTGATGGATATTGACACCAGTGACATTTTCTTGATTAAGGAAGTAAGACTCCCTGAAATTGATAAGCGTAGTGCATTAGTACCCAGTTGTATCATTGTCTCCAGATTACGAGCGAATAAATTTTTGATATCACCTATACGTCACAAGACCCCAATTCTCCATGGCACCTGCCGAAAAATCAGGGATACCGGCTTGATCCATTTTTGGCAAGTCGTAAACAACACCGATATACTTTTCCATCGAGTCAAGTTCGACAAGACCAATGTCATATGCATATTGTGCATGCGCAAGGGCATTCTTGCGAACCCAAACTCGATAAGTCTGATTAGCGTTGCTGATGTATCCGTAATCAGAGACAATAAAAGCAACCAAGTACGTGGACATGATAGGAGTCGTTTCAAAGTAAGTCCATATCGTGCCTTCGGTTGCGTCGACCTCGGATTGACGAAGAACAGGCATATTTGAAATTGCAGTGTAATTAACGGAATGCTTAATAGAAATGTCAAACGTAGCTTTCAGCGCGGGTTCATCGTAACACGGAAAAGCCTGTCGCGCGTGGGTCGGTTCGAATTGCGTGGTTCCGAGCCATCTGCGATATAAGATTTAATTAATCACCAAAAAATTTCATCCGAATTACACTATCGATACTTAACGTACACAGTTTCCCCGTTTTCATTGATGTAGGAGCTTCTGTAGAATCCACGCATGGCATTATTTAAATTGCCAATGTATTTGAACTTCAACGTATAATTTCCAGGCGCGAGCACAGTCGCAGTATTGATAATTAAAAAGTGTCTCGTTGTGTCATAAGTGTGATTGCTTATGGTTCTTACAGTGTTGTTCCATGTTAAGCTTGTTGCACTTTCGTCGATTGTCAGATCATGCGCGTGCAACGTAAGGGACGAGGTAGCTTCTACAACTTGTAGGTCTATGCTGATTTCGCCATCGAACTTGAAGTTTCCCACTATTAGATATGGTATCAGTGCGACCTCATAGGAAATTGGTATCGAATTATTTGGAAGACGGTAATCGATCTTATCTCTCGTAATCTTCGTTACAGAACGAGAAATTGGACTGGACGCTGTCACGGTCAGTAGAGCGGTTAGGATGAGTAGGCCGATTAAAATTTTCCCCATTCTGATTGATCTATGGGAATTTAATGAATAATTATGTAAAATTAAATGGATTATGTAATTAAATAACCTAATCGATCTTTACATATTAAATCGGTATTCGAGAATCAAATTGTGATCGTTCACTGTCTTCTTAGCTACACTATGATTAGCTGTTAGAGAAACATACCTCAGTTAACCAGAGCACGGACTGATTGTACGAACAGTCTCTAGGAAACTATTATCATTCGATTGAAACCTCTCTTGAAAAAGTATCAGTCTTATAAGCTTCCGAGATACTACTGGCTATCAGAGATCAGTGAGAAGAAAAAATTTTAGACTCCGTTTAATCTGCTGATAAGATTCCGATCCGTAAAAGTATCGAGACTTCGAAAAAGTTGTTTAATGGCATGTGGATTTATCGATGTGATAGTAATGTGATGTTCGCATAATTTATAAGACATTGTTAAAGTATTGAGAAGGCATCGAAGCAATAATCTTCCAATCAATTGGGATTTTTTTAAATCTCTTTATTCGTTCTTATTGACGGGTAGGTGTGGTAAGGTAATCGAATGACTCTTACGAACTGTCTTTTTATTTAATGGTATCGATAGTGTTGGCGATCGTAAATATATTTCGGCAGATCGATTACATGTTATTTACTTTTAATGAGTCAATTAATTTATTTTATTATAGGATCCCAATAAACGTTTTGGACTCGATCAGCGATGGGCCTTTGCTGGCCTACTGCACCTGCCGATAGACCAATGATGGTTGAAGTACTGGGACGCTCTTATGCGTTTGCTGTGACTTGTAGAAAATAATATTTGATGGCGTTGATATTTTATTGTGAATCGATTTTTATGTTTTCCAGTCTTTCGTCAAACCATTTTTCCAGGATTGGTCGAATCTCGTTGACTATTATTAGGTTTGTTCTCGCAATTTCCTTCATCTTTAATACCAGTGAAAAGTCGAAGGATATTGAGTTGTTTTTCAGAAATGGTAAAAACTGTAATACGAAATTTATATATATATAATTTTGTTTGGCTTTTTATATATATATATATATATATATTCGTGAATTATTTACCACTTGGTCTATTGTATGGTAATCGTAAACTTCGTTGAGAATGTTATGGATGCTTATTGCTATTTCATGCGGGGACACGAGGCTGAAAAATAAAAATTTTAGTCAATAGAATTTTCTGGCACTTGTTATTTATATATACGTGCATTACTTCTTAATGAATTCATGATAATTCGTGATAATGAATTGTAAAATTATCTTGGCGTTTTCTTCACTCATTTTTGCTGCCCTACGAAGTAACACCGAAAGATTTTCCGTTATTGGATGGTCAATGTCCAAGAGTGTCTCCAGAAAGCTGAAAATATACATCTTTATGTCTTTGAATAGATTAAATATTTAACAGGTGACAGATATTCTTTTACCTGTTAAGAATAATTGGGTCTTCTGTACAAGCTAAAGATCGTTCGATCACCATTCTGGTAGCTGGAAATATATTTGGATCGTTTAATACTTCAAAATTTTGTAACCAAATTTCATAATCGGCATGACGTAAGCCTTGGCAAAGTATGTTTCCCCGGATGTCAGCATCAGAGAAGCATAAATTAGTAAAGTTTTCCCTGTCACGATTAAATCTACAAAAGTCATCGATAATATAAAGCGTCATTGGGAAATCATTGTATTACAAAAATTTCTTGATTACGATATCAGACCTTTTAGTAGACGATGCTATGTAACAATGAAGTTTCTTTTTCATGATCGTCATACAATCCTCAGATCGAAAGGAACACGAAACATCCATCATCAATCCACGATGTATCCTTGTGATGTAATTATCATCCTTGTTCGAGTCGAATCCAATTTTTTGGTACATTTTATTGCTAATACGCACGACTTCGATCTACATGAATTATCACGTTATCAATTAATCAATGACAGAAACACGGTGTCCCATCTGACAGTATCTAATTTAGTCGTGTACGATCAATCAAAATAACAGACCCGAAATAATTCCTTCCGTTCCTGGCTTGTTCCAAATTTGAGAATGCTTCGAAGAAATTTGAAAATTTTAGCCGCGGCGAGCCACGGAAAGTAATCAACTTCGTTTTCGAGATACTCAAATAAGTAATTGAGTAAGTGGGGCTGTTGATGTTTAGCGATGACCATGCGAAACAAATCATCGATTATACGCATTTTTTGCATTTCGTTGATAAAACGATGATTTTTGGTCAATTCTTGGAAAATATACTTCCACCATACGGCGGGATAATTAAAACGATATACGGCTGAAGCAGCAGTTTATGCTCGTCATCAATTTGATTTAATGTTAAATTCATTTTCTCTTATTTACCGAATGTCGTAGTATTGAGAAGACAGGATTTCATTCGTATCGGCAAGGTGTATCTTGATTCCGTAGGAATCATCCACAAATGCAGATACGTATTTTTGGATTGTTCGAAGCATTTTAGCGGAATCCACCATTTGTACAATAAACTTGCCCACGTGCCGAAAGCATAGAACCGCTCCTAGAGTGTGAAGGTCAAGCAACAATATTATGTAAAATATATATAATGCTGTTACTTTTGCATAAATTGAACTTACCTGAAACAAAGATATTTTCGAATTATTCGGGTGTTCGTAAATATGAATAACAGGAATACCAGGATTGTTAATCCAATCGCTTGCTATTAACGAAGCATAGGAAGATGTTCTGTTAGCCAAAAAATGTTCAATCATCGGTCCATATGTAGCGTTCGTCCTTTGGAATTAGAATCTTTAAATGCGTTGACAAAAGGTTTGCTAATTATGGTGAACGGCCCAGACATTGGCCACGTACCAGTAATCGTCAGTTGTGTTACAATACTATAGATTTTGCTATAGTCAAAGCACACGCTGACGATTACCGATACACGGCCGATGATCGAGCCATTCACCCTGTACCACCAAAATGAATACGTACCAGTTTTTCAAATGAATATTTAATAATTTATGAGTTCCGCTAAATTCAATTGATTCGTCTATCATCCTTATGAGAGTCGCACCCAGATCAATGACGTTGAGATCTTCGCGAAAATAGATTTTTTCATAAGAATCAAACAAATAATAGCTCAAAGGTGGTGTTGACGAATATTCTCTTCCCTTTCTAGTGGTCAAACAAGAGCGTGCCAATAGTTGATCATAGATTCTCCATGATGGTTCGATTTTATCAATCAGAAAATATGAAACGTATCGAGCCATAACCTTGTATATCCAAAATTGATTCCAATGATATGGACGAATTAAACAGCCAATCCATTGACTGGCAACAGCATTTGCAATATTTGATATAGCGTGAAATTTATCAACGGTCATAGATTCTTTGGAATCGATTAAAATATTTCTTTCGCTGTAAATGAAATAAGTGAAATCAAATATAAAGGAGAAGTTTAAAGAATTTTTTTATAAATTATTTTGAATATTTACCTGAATAACATTATACCCGTTGTACTGTACCACTGCGACGTGTGAAATTCATCGCCAATAATAATATCGATTTTAGCATTGATTATATCTCTTATCTTGGTTACTGTTGCCATGAAGTTAAGAAATATTGCAGCGTACTTCGCTACCGACTCGACATTGTCGAAAGGTACACTTGGTCTGTACCAAATGTTGAATGGCCTCTCGTTGGTTTTCTTCAATTTTACGTAAGACAAGACAGCAAAGAACAGTTGAGAAGGGTTAATAGGTAAAGTTTTTACGAATTTTGATATGTCAGCTTCGTTAGAAACTTTTGCACGATATCGCAAAGCAGTATTGGCTATGGCTCGATATGATTTATTATGAATTATTTCAATATCAAAAGTCGACCGCCATTTTAATTCATCGAAGCAAGGAAATACACGTCTTGCAAAAGTTGGAGATATGTAGGTCGCCACGAGGATTCTGAAAAAAGTTTTTAACACTAGATTTATGGACTGAGCCAATTTGACTCATTAAAAATTTGATTACTGTATATATATATAAAACTTCAAAATTATTTTTTAAAAACGTACGTGGGTTTTTATTTAAGTAAATTGATTTGGAACTATTTTCTTTGCAAAAAACTTTACTTTCTCGTATGAGTCAAGTTGGCTCGCTTCAGTACAAATAGGTAGGATATAAAAAACATCCGTAAATCTAGTGTTAATTGAAAAAATAATTTCTTATCTTCGTTCGTTCCATAATTGAAGATAATTACATTTTTTCTTTAATAATCATTTTTCTTACCTATGATTATTGTCTGCTGATCCAGAATGAAAGATGCCGTAATGATTTTCTATTTTTCTCGTGCAGTACATCGTCAGTAAGTAGTTAGCGACGTGCACCTCTTGGAACATGTCAATTTCAATTTGCAAAGTCGAGATATTATTTCGCGTCATTTTCTGGTGATTGAGAATAATTAAATTTTCAAATGTACCATTGTCGAATTGCTTGAATAACCTTTGTAGGAAAAAATGCACGATTCCATAAGTAAATAATTGGATGATGATTCAAAATTTTTATTTTTATTTTTGACAATCGTTACCGAGTTTTTTTCTCATGCACAATGAGATCCTTCTCGCAATGAAGTAAGATCGATTTAATTCTAACCTCTACAAATAACGTGATATTAACTTCAACCGAATAGTAACAGGGTCTCCAATCGCAATAATCAGCATCCATCAAATTAAATCGTAATTTATAATTTTTCGGATATATCATTTCATTTGAATACACGGTATCGAATTTCACTGGGATATACGAAAATACCGCAACAATTAATCCAAACACTACGAACAACCCGATACTGGTCATTGTTGAGACTTCGATAGAGTAACCTGGATTGCCATAATTTTCCAAACTAAAAACTACTGTACTACCATAAAATCGCACTAACAGAGGCAATCGCGTCGTCCCCAATTAGTAAACAATTAAGAGCAGTAAAAACATTGAGCTAAAATTTATCAACAACATTCCTAATACTCACGTACATTAGATTCCTAAATGAAAAGACGCACGCGATGAAAACTATGTTAAGGATAAAATTGGACAACATTTCTTTACACAATTTAATTACAACATATGTGCTAACAATATTTACAGTAATTAGTGTAACGTCGTATATATTGCGATGTGATTTTTCGATTGACGGTCACAAGGCAACCACTCGCCACCCTGTTCAGAAGCCGCGCTCTCGGGTTGATTCGTATAGTTACGCCAATGCTCTCGGGAAAATTTCGTATTGCTTAGTTGAGGTCGAGACGACCCGACGAAGACGTCTTCGCGCACCGGCAGAAGCCCGGGTGAGATACCGGCGCCCCGCTGGAGATGGGCAATGGACTGTAGAGCGGGCGAAGGTATAGTTCGATACGGTTAAGGGCAGGAGGGGAACCTCCTGACCCCGAGCTAAGGATGTGGTGATCAGCTGTCGCCCGATGCCCTTGGGAATCGGCCGTAAGGAATCTTCAAAAGTTACGTACCGATTCACTAAGGAACGCTCCCGATTTGGTACAAAGGGACGACTCGAAGGACATGGAAGAGTTATCGGCTATAAGGATCTCGACCAATCGGAACGATCGGTTCTTCGGATTTGGCTATTGTCAAGGCAGTCTGTCTCGGGACACCGGCCGAGGTGTCACGGCTGCTTCGCGCTCCCGTGTTATTTGTTGATAGTTTTTCTTGCCGTGTTTCGGTACCGCGTAGCAAGTTCCCGCTCGTGTAGTTCTCGCGATATCCAAGAAGTTCGATGGATTTTCCGTGACTGTTCCGAAAGTGCAGTGTTGTTCCCTGGTGCAGTGCCCACCTGAGTGTCTCCTGGATGCAGATCCCGGCCTTCAAGGATCAGCTGCACCAGCTCCGGTGAGTTCTCCCAATTCATTAATCGGTGAAGGGATTACGAAAAAGGAATCGGCTGACGCCCGCCTGGCTTGCGGATGCCTGAGCGAAGTGTGGACGGCCGAAGATAACGTAGGTTACTTCTCGGATTTTTTCGCTATTGGTGTCGAGTTAATAAAGATACGTTACAATATATTTCTTATTGAATATTTACTCTTAATTTACAGTATTCTAAATGCTGTAAGACCGAAAACAGCAACCGCAATACTAAGCGTAAACGTGGCGGCGCTGCTACTTTGTTTCGCCTGCCAATTGGTCAGCCATGATACAATATCGGTTTCATAATTTTTAAGCCAAGAGATATTTTCCTCCGCAAGCTCAATAGCCCGTTGAGCTGCTGGAGCAGCAGTGCCAAGGTTATCGCTGTGTGTTGCAACAAAGGCCTTAAGCTGAAATCAAGATAGACACATGTCACGTTCATTGATACATTAGACTTTACGTCAAGACGAACAGACAGTTATGATAAATCCTTATCCTAATATATAATCTTAGTTGGAAATATTTTAGTGTATCATTGATGTATATTTTCATAGAGATATATAATCTCTATAAAGACAGACTTACCTTAGTGACTTGCTCCTTGCTGACCATTCTTTGCCCAAGATTGTTCAACATGTTGCCAATATTGCTCAATCCGCCGTAACTGTAAAAACATTAAACATGCATAAAGGAATGTCAATGGCGAATGGGTAAATTCAATTATGAATTTATTTCGCTCACAAGTTAGATATAGCTGTGTAATTGTTGGAGAGGAAGTCGAAGGCGACATCGACGTTTGACATACTTCCGGAAATAACGGAAGTGAATATGTAGTATGTATCTTGAGACCTAATTCCGGAATCCTCGCGTATAGAGAGTAAAAGGTAGCTATATGAAATTGGGTAAAAAAGAAAATTATAATTTTTGTGAATTTTTGACATTGACACTTTTCTTAATTACATTCTTACTCGGTAATAATTTTTTCGTCCAGACTGCATCCTAAGCTTGAAAGAATCAAAGTTTGTTCGGTAGATAAATCAGTTGCGTAATATCGATCCAACAGGAATTTCCAGACAGACGAATTCAGGTTTCTTAGACCTTCGCAATAAACCCAAGCCTTTAGATCGGGGGGCACGCTATAAAAAAGTAATAATTAATAAATTTCATTTTTTTTTTTTTTTTTTTTTTTTCCTTTTCTCTCCACGTAAGACAACTCACAGATAATTGTCAGGATCTGGACTGCTGTAGTACTCGAGCAAAATATTTTCAGCCTCTTTAACGCATTCGGCACTGCCCATTTGACAGGACCAGGAAAGCACATTGACCCGATTGAACTTTGTTACGTGATCATCCGAATTTAATTCTTTGTAGGTCAATTGACTATGCAAAGGAGCAACTAGACTCGAGACGTAAGACTGTAAGTTTAGACTGCGTTGTAAAAGTCATCTGTATTACGTTGATAATTTAATTCAACGATTCTCTAATTTTACCTTAAAGATTTTATAACCCGTTGAATTGCTCAACATTCTGTTGAGATATCCGAAGGTCGTAAAGGCTGCTGTCCATGGGACATAATCAACTTCCTGTGATAAGTATGTGGTCAAGTTAAGAGCGATATCATATCTAAGATAACCAGATCGCGCCAAATTCAATGCGTCGTCTATAAGTTGTGCGCGATTCAAAATATGAATATTTTGATAATTGGTTGATCGAAGATAATTCGTAATCAACTGCCAGTTCGTGTCATCGTAGTTCGCACGATAATAGCCTGAGAAGACAATGATAAATATAATGATTTAAGAATCGTAGGTAGTAGAAAATTTACTCTTTCATTCTTATCCGCAGTTAAAGAATCTTGAATCAGCAGATAACGTTATCAATACAACCGAATAAGCTTATGAACATTATCATTACCTGTCTGCTGTTTGTTATAAATTACCCAATCAGTTGGCAAAAAGTCGCTTATCAGAATACTACTTTCATCCTGATCGGAAATCCAATTGCTTGCAGAAGTGTTTGAAAAGTCGAGGGTGCTTTTTGACACAAAATTGATTGGCACCCACCATTTGTATTTCGTAGTATCGTTGGACGAACCACGACCTTTCAGAAGAAAGCGTTCCTGAAATTAAACGAAAAATTGTGATGTTGGTATTAAATCTATGGGTATGCTTGCTTCTGTTACCTGGGAAATTGTTTGAGTTCTCGACGTATAATTTCTTGTTATCGTAATCAGGGGGTATCCCTTCTGTTCGGTCCATGTATCCATAATTGTTTTGACCCTAAGTTGGGCATCTAAAAGATTCGACGATGAACTTTTCGATGCTAATTCCAAAGCATTCCAAAGATCATCAGGCGTAGCTGCACCGAAAGCCCTTTAGTAGGATAATCAATGCAATTTATTGATAAAAATTATTTGGATTGACCTGAATTAACATAATCGCAAGAAGAAATATGTTATCTTACATATTTGCTAGATAAATTTGCAATCCTTCCTGGAATACAGTTTGACCCAAAAAGTGTGACATCATACGTATTATAGAACCACCTGAAAGATCGTGATAAGGACGATATTAATTAACAATATATTATCCCACTATTACTTAAAGTGGTCCAAATAAAAATGTCTTCGCACCACTTGGTGTGTATTATGTTCGTATATGTAAACAAATTTTAATCCCGAAAATGTACCAGACACTCCTACGTTCTAATTGCGATACCGTGACTGTCGTACCTTTCTGATAAGAAATCGTGTCGAAGATAGAATTAATTTCACTAGGACTGCTGACGTTTTGATTAATTGGATGAGAGGTATCCAAACTGTCGGTAAGAAAAGCCCTGTGGTAATTCTCCAATGTAAACTGATCCATGAGTCTCCAAGAAGTCTCGACCAAAGATGTTGTGTAGAGTTCGAAGTAGGTTGCAAATCCTTCGTTCAACCAAAGATATTTCCACCATAGAGGACTGACCAAATTTCCAAACCATTGGTGGGCAAACTCGTGTGACACCACAGTAGCTATACTCTGCTTATTTCTGCTAGTGGATACACCAGATTTCCATAGCAGTAGACGTTCTCTGAAAGTTTAAGATAAATTAAGAAATTTGATAACAGGCCGCATCACCTAATCGTATTACCTGTAAGTGACCAGACCCCAATTTTCCATAGCGCCAGCAGAAAAATCCGGAATGGCAAATTGGTCCATTTTTGGAAGTGCTCTGTTATAGTTATAGTCGGTAAACGTAGACAAACTATTTAATTCCTGTAGACCAACTTCCAAAGAGTAATTGGCTATATTCAATGCATTAGAGCGCGACCAAACTCTGAAGGTTTCATTAGCTGTGGAAATATGCTGAAAATCGGATACAACGAAAGCCAAAAGATAAGTGGAGATCAATGGTGTGGTTTTAAAAGTGCTCCAGACACGATTGCCTATGGTTGAGCTATAAGAAAAAAAAAAAAAAAAAAAAAGAAATTAACAGTCGATAAGAAAATTAAGGAGCATCGCGATCTAATAAAAAGATATACTGACTCTGGTGCCGAGAGCGTTATATTTGGCATGTTCGACACTGCACTTTGATTGGCATGGTGAGCAATGCTGATCGAAAAGTGTGCTTTGAGTGCAGGCTCGTCGAAGCATGGAAACGCTGCACGTGCGTAAACAGGTTCGAATTGCGTAGTAGCTATCCATCTAAAATTCAAAAATACACTCGTCAGTGAACAGCGATAGGGATGGAAAAAATAATCGGGTCTTTTGCAAAATAAAAAAAATTGTCAAATTTTTCTCACCTTTTCTCTCCGGTATCCGTATAGTAGTAGCTCCTATAGAAACCATACATCCCATCGTTGAGTTTACCATCGAACTTTATCTTGACGGTGTAATTGCCGGTATTCAATAAGGAACTGAAGGAAATTACGAAAAAGTTTAAATTCTCATTAAAACTTGTATTATTGACGTTAACGACAGTGCCATTCGAATTAACAACACTGGTGCTGGTAATGTTCAACGAGTCAGCATGTAGAACAATGGAGTTTGTTGGATTCACAACGGAAATGAAAATGCTGACGCTTCCGGCGAACGTGAATATATTTTCTTCCAGATATGGTATTAATTTAACTTCGTATGATATCGGTACTGTATTACTTGGTAAACGATAATCATTATCGGCTCGTGTCGTTTCCTTTGCACTTGTTCCCTTTGAGATGGACGTAGCACTTTTAACGTTAACAGGCGTTCCGTTTGCAACACCTAAGAACAGAGCGACGAGAAGAAGTCCGGCGCGGCTCATCTGCGTTCAGAAATTGATTATTAATTATAGACAATTTTATGATAAAATTTAATTATCTTAATGCCTTTGCACGTCACTCCTCGAACAATGCGATTTATTGAGATATTGAGTGGCAATAAGAAAGAGTCAATGAGTACCTTGGTAGCCGGTATGCGACACCGAAGGACTAGCAGGCTTTGTTACATATTCTTCACTCGATCAAGAATATATGAGTAAGCGTGTGGCCATAGTCCGCATCCATAAGCACCTTATCATGCATAGCACACTATCTTATCAAACCACAGCATTAGATACATGAACTAATTGTCGTTGTGGTACAAAAATTTTTTTTAATTACATAGCATTGAGTAATTGGCTTTTTCAAAATTATACATAAACAGTCGTTGTTGTTGTTGTTGTTGGTTATTAAATGTTTTACGGAGGATATAGGTAAAATGATGTGCTTTGTAACGTCTGGCACGTTTTTGTACGATAATGGAATCATACAAATTTATATAAAATTGAGGTTAGATCTTTTTCTTAGAAATTCTTTTATTACTTTATTTTCTGCGCTTAAGGAAAGCTGTGTCGCTTATATCCAGTCACCTGATAAAGTGCATTAAGATATCTATACCGATAGCGACATTATTAGTAGTGTGTTTGATAATAGCTTAGCGAGTTACTTTGCAGCTTTATTTTATTATTAAAAATTGCGTAACGCTACTGCTTTGACATTGACAATAGTAACGAGTCATTTTTTGAGCATTTGGCTTTTTGGCAGCTTTAAATTATATGAAAATCTGCATTGGGATGAATTATAAAATTATGAAACTTATTATCTGATTTGTTTCTTCAGACATCTCTGATCTTGGATTCTTTACGTTCACTGCTAATCGAGCAATAGTATCCGTCGAATAGTCTACGATTCAGACCGAATTTCAGCTGTTGAAATCGCACTCTGTGCGGTTGGTGTCTTTGGATTAAAAAATGTCAGCGAATTCCAAATTTGATTACAGCCATGTGCGGATGTAATATAAGTTGCCAGCACTAAACTGGCGATGTGAAACCTCATTGCATCTAAAAGAGACATTGAGGGATAAATAAATGTAGCTGTCCATTGCTTGAGTCCAAATTGAGTCTTAAACTTTTGTCGATATACTGATATTCTTGAAATTTTATAAATTTGTCTAATTCACTGTCCCTTGTTAACCAGCAGATGAATTTGGAAGTACTCTTTAATCTTGATCTTTACATCTTTCTCTCCGTTCTGCGTGCTCTAGACGGCAATTATTTCCAGTAGCATTTTTATCTAAATCTGTAAACTTTGGTAATACATTAATTCCTTAAATTAATGAATCTAATCCGTTTTCTTGCAAGATCATCATACAGTTCTGACGTTGATTTATCTTACTTAAAGTGGCCGGATTTATTTTTTTCAAATCCAGCACTAATGTTTCTCATATTTACAGTTATGTAATGTAAAATTATTTAACGAAAAAAGTATTGGGGTATATTACACACGTTTTATGATATATTTCATTTTTTTGTAACTCGTGTGGTACTGGAAAAAATGTTCAGGGGTCGTTCAATACCATTGAAAAAAAAATCTAATACTTTCGAATCATGATCAAAAAAAAAACTTGTTCTGCTTTCTTTCTATGGCACACTTGAAATTTCTGTTAGCATATTTTATTTTATTTCGACATTTCATTTTACAGCAGATAACATTCAGGAAATCAGAGGCTGGTTTAATCAATATTATTGAAACGATAAATTATCCATCTCAATGTGTCACGTCGAAGAAATAATACTTATCAGAGGGACTTCATAATTTATATAAAATTATTTGTGAATATTGTTAAACTGATCATAAGCGTTATCAGCATGCTGGATATATAGAACGACGGTGATGCATCGCTTTCTGCAGGATGTATTATTGGCAAATTCTGGTCCTTAAGCCAACTGAAAATACTATCAGCATTATTCGATAGCCATTCGATGTTTGATTCAGCAAGCTGGATGGTACCAGCAATAGATGCTTGGGATGCGCCGAAATTGTTAGCAGTCGTGAGTGTTCTGAGCTGGAATTGAAATAAACAGTATGTTGGATATTTGTGCTGAAGAATTTTTAAATGATCAGAATCATTAATTACTATGCCTCTGATAAGGTTTTACCTGCATCAGTTGATCCTCAGTGGTAATTCTATTGCCAATCGCGTTAAGCATATTTGCGACAGAGTTCATTCCACCGTAACTAAAATATCATATCGTCTTGTGAATTCAAAGATTCCAAAAATATTTTACTATTTTTTCTATGTAGATTATACGTACAATTCGGAAATGGCGGTAAAATTTTTTTCAATGAAATTGAGAGCCACTTCCAAGTTACTGTTGGGACCGTTGAGTACGGAATTGAAAACCGAAGCGCTGTCCTGAGAGCGAATTCCAGAATCCGGAGTGATAGACAGTTCTAGGTACCTGAGATGAAAAAGATGACTGAATGTCATACGACCGTACGAATAAAAAGTATTAATACCATAGGAAATCAGTTAGCAATACTTCTGAAGAATAGCTGGATCTCCGCTGCAACCCAAGGAGCTAAGAAGAAGGACTTCCTCGGTGGAAATGTCATTTTCCAAAAATCGATTCCAGACAATATCCCAAGTCGCTTGGTCGGCATTATTAATTCCCCAACAATAAACCACTGATTTTACATCGGGAGGGATTCTAATAAGATGGACCAAGGAGCCGTGATTAGTTCATCTTTTTTTTTTTCCAGATTAAATATACCTTGTACGAAGTACTTACGTATTTGTCGAATTTCTGATCCAGTTATTGAATCTAGTAATAGCTTGATGGCGGCAGCCTTGAACACCGAAATTGCAAGCCCAATTGAGTACCTGCCCACGTTGTAATCGCGTGACGTGATCATCGTGAGGTGAAACTGTCCACGTCAAATTTTTATAGCTGGGTTCAATGAGCTTTCTGACGTAAGCTTCCCATAATGCGTAATGTTTATTTCGTGCAAGCATTCTATTAAGATGAGCAAAGTTGGTCCAAGCAGCGTACCAAGGTACGTAATCGTCTTCGTGCTCCAAATACGTAGTCAGATCGAGAGCAAGACTGTAATTAATATATCCAGCACGAGCGAAGTTCAACGAATCGTCGATCAGAGATGCACGATTAACTGGAGGAATTACGGTGTAGTTTTCACCCTTCAATTGGTCAATGATCATATACCAATTGATAGGATCATAATTAACACGGAAGTATCCACTCTGTTGAGTATTGAAGATGACCCAATTGGTTGGTCCAAAACCAGGAATAATGAGGGACCCATCTTGAGGACGAAGCCAATCACTGGAATTCGTTACGTCGAAGCGCCATAGACTGTTTGGTGTGGCGAAGTTAATGGGTATCCACCATCTTTGAGCATCTGGATCAGCAGTTGGAGATCGTGGATTAAGGAAAAAGCGTTGTTGCGTGATTATCACTACGGTTGTAGAATAATTTCTTGCCACATTCAAAACCGGATATCCTGGCTGATTGACCCAGGTTTTGAAAATGTCTCCGATATTTGTATGAGCTTGCACGTGACTGTTTGCCTCGGAAACAGCTTGCATGTGACGCCATAGATCTTCTGGTGTCGCCACACCCAGGGCCCTCAAAGAAATTGGATTCGCATGTAACGTTAAGTTAAAGAATACAGTAAAATGACATACTTCTCATTGAGGAAGTTGGTCAGTGCTTGATTGAAAAGAGGTTCCGACATAATGTGGTTCAACATACGAAGAACGGAGGCAGCTGTAATGAAATTAATAAATGTGACTCAACATTCGGGATACAATTTGATTATGAATCTATAAAAAAAAAAAAAAAACGGCTGACCTTTGCTGTAGGCAATCCTGTCGAAACTGCCAAGGACGGAAGCTGAACTACCAACCGAATTAGTCATGGGTCTGGAGGATTCCAACGAATCCGATAGTAGAACTGGTTGTAGAGCATAAACGACGAATCTTTCCATCAAACGCCAATCGGCGTGGATCAGAGAGGTTGCAAAATATTCAAAGTAACTAGCGAAACCTTCGTTCATCCATAGATAGTCCCACCATTCGGGACTTACTAGGTTACCGAACCAGTTGTGACCAAACTCATGGGACATGACTGTAGCAACATTTTCCTGATCACGAGGAGTCGATACGCCATCGTACCAAAGTAGCAATCTTTCCCTATAGTACAAGAAAGTAAATCATTAGGATAATCGTACTAATAATAATCTCTGAGGTACACGCTTTCCAGATTTCAACAAATTGATCCGATCGACTCTCTTCTTTTCGATGTTTACCTGTAAGTAATTATACCCCAGTTCTCCATAGCACCAGCACTGAAATCCGGAATGGCGAATTGATCGATCTTAGGAATTGGATCGGAAACACCCAAGTAATCTTGAAGAGCCAAATATTGCTGTTCGCCACGAACGAGAGCGAATTTTCGAGCGCCAACGGCAGCGCTTCTTGACCAAACGCTGAAGTTTGAATTTACGTTAGTGGTGCTTGTGAAGTCGGAGACAACGAATGCCAATAAATAGGTTGAGATTGGAGGAGTCTGCTGGAAGTTGGTCCAGATTCTGCCACCGATCGTATTACTGAAAATAAATAAATATATTTGTATCTCGACGGATACTAAAAAATCTTAAAACCTGATACATTGACTTATTCGAATAAAAGAATAAAACTTACTCGACAGTTGTATTAACGTGACCAGGCATGTTGGAAGATGCAGTTTGATTCGCGAAATGAGCTATTGAGATATTGAATGTTGTTTTAAAGCGGGGCTCGTCAAAGCAGGGAAATGCCCTTCTTGCATAGGTTGGCTGAAACTGCGTAGCGGCGAGCCACCTAGAAGACAAATTATTCAAAGATTTTGAAAATATATAAATTTTATTTTTGCGTTTAATGCTTCGTAATAATTCATTTTCAATACCTTCTCTCGGTACCGACATCGTAGTAACTTCTATAAAATCCAAACATGTTATCTCTTAAGTGTCCAGTGTATGACAGGCGAAGACTATAGTTTCCACGAAGAAGATTACTTTGCAAAGTGACGAGGAAAAATTCTCTGATGGGATCATAACTTTGAGCATGAATTGATAAACTGCCGTTTGCATTCTTCGAATGTAATGCAGTATTACTCTGGTTTATCGTGATGTCAAGTGCATGCAGAATTATAACGTTTGTTAAATTTGTGACTGTGAAGTCAATCTCGACCTCGCCAGTAAAAACGAAACTTCCGTCAGATATGTGTGGCACGAGTTTCAAGGTGTAATTCGTTGGTATAACATTGTCGGTCAATCTGTAAATTCTATTATCACGAAGATCCCCTGTGTTTGTAGATAACTTTTCGAATTCTAGTGGATTCCCGGATGCTAGAACAATCAGGGTTGCAAGCACCCCGATCGCAAAGCCCGACTGATGCATGTCTGCAATAAATCAAAAATATATAATTTTTTGTCAGTTTTTAGTATTTTTATAATTTTTGGTATTCTAATTATTTTTATTATTTTATGCACCAAAAACTACACTATTCGTATTCACGGATCACTAGGTTTAATGAAATTCGAGATTTGCACTTCGGTGGAACTGGAAGAATTTTTATACGTATTTAACTGGATCTTTTTTTTTTTTTTTCTATGAATTGACGACACGTTACCAGGCTAAATGTTGTATTCGCGGTGTCCGAGACTGAAAGGCCATCAAAAAAGATATCAGTTAGGTATACCATATTTAAAGCTGGAAATAATTATTTTCTTATTACTAATCTTTGATAAGGATTGGAGTTAATCTCGTTTTTAAATCCCTATAAAATGAATGGATGTAATTAATTATAAATTAACTTCTGCCACTAGAAAAGCCACATTATCCGTCTTATTCTAAGTCATGCCAAAGATATTTAGTTCACGAAGAGACAGTAAGTGTCGAGATGTTATGATAAACAGTATTCTTATCCAGATAGTCAAATACTTCGTCATCCTACGATATAAGCTTTTGATAAATTAATCACTAGTATTTTGAATTTCCTCTTGAATTATTTACAATCCGTTTATATTATTATCAGGATTTTTTTTAAACACGTGCGTAGATCCTCCCGAACGGGACTTATGCAATTTCATCGTCCAGAGCATCGGATGATTTAAGCTGACGCTTTAACTCGTTAAAGTTAATTCAGATATTTTTTAAAATATATCAATGAAATACTTTTTGTTTTTGGACTTGTATCCAATGGGTCGTTTCGATCATCATCGTTATCTCTACAATTCTTTCTGGACTCCCTGCTGGAATCGAATAGATAAGGGGAAAAGGAGTCATTCATAAAGATTGTAGTATCGCTTGTAATTCGATTTTCAAAAATATTGTAATTTTATAATTTCAGTGCTTAGAGACTATACGACATAATTATAATCATTATAGATATTATCGTTATAGCATTATTTTTTATCGGTGTCGATGATCCTGATGATTCAGCCACTGGCAACCATTCGGCAATACTGGGTGCGTAATGTTCAATCCAAGCTATATTATCTTCAGCAACACTTACAGACTCCTGTCCAGCCTCCACTCCATCTCCTAGATGATCGCTATGACGTTCTATGAGATCTCGAAACTAGGGTAATAATAATATTTTTTATATTAAAGACGATATCAAAATTTCTAATGCATATCAGTATATGATATATCGATCTCTACTCGTTATTACCTTTGCAAGTTGTTCCACGGTGTATATTTTTTGTCCAATGGCATTGAGCATGTTAATAAGAAAACTGTGACCTCGTCTGGAAAAAAGAATTAACAATGTCTCGAGAAATATTGTACGATGTGCTGCACTGAAAGCAAATCTGTGATATTGTCTTATCGCAATCAAGACATACGTGCAAATCAGTACAGCTCGCGGAATTAAACTAGGTCTAAAGATAAAGTTTTTTTAAATACTCACGACTCCACGATGCTCTGTATGTTAACGTCAATAAAATCTAAGATAGCCTCATGATTTTTTGGATTACCGTTTACAATGGCATTCACTGCTGAAAATCTGTACTGTTTTCGAATTTTGGATTCCGAAATAATCGTGAAATTCAAATAGCTGTAGAAAGAATAAAATATTTAAATTTCAAAACTGATATGGAAATTTATAAAATAGCAATGGAATTTTGAAAATACCGTTTTATCAGTACAGGATCTTTTGTACATCCAAGTGCAGTCAATATTAATTCGTATTCCGTAAATAAATTAGTTTCCAAAAATCGTGTCCACATTCTATTCCAATGATCTTCACTTCCAGCACGAATTCCAGTGCAATAGACGAAACTTTTCAAGTCTGGTGTTATTCTGCGATCAATTAATGTTTGTGTACTTTTAGTGCCAGTGCTGTATATATGTATATTGCACAATATAATAGAAACAGCGAATTTTTACGTTACTGCCGGATTCGAAATCCACGTTTGAAACAATGAAATAGCATTTTTCACGCAATTTTCGTTATTCATGGAGCAAGCCATCGACAATATCAGATTTCGATGCAATTTCGTCAGGTGCTCGTCAGAAGATCTTTCGTGAAAACCCAGAGTATTATACTCATGGACAAGTAAATTATTAACGTAGTCCTATTATAAAAAGAAAAAAAAAAAAAAAAAGAAAAGACTGGTAAAAAATTGGAAAAAAGTGGCATAATTTTCTGTATTACCTGAAACGCAGCACGAATCGCCGGTTTCGCAGAAAGAATCGAATTCAAAAAATTAAAAGAATTTCCAGCAGCAACCCAGGGAACATGATCAGTTTCCTGTATAAGATATTTTGACAAATTCAACGGAATCGCATAGTCAATATATCCAGCTCTGGCCAAGTTGAAGGAATCGTCCAATAAACCAGCCCTGTTGATTGCTGGTATTTTTTCAAAATCGACTGACTTCAAATATTCGATCAACATGTACCAATTAGTTTCGTCGTAATTAACACGATAATATCCGATTTGTTGTAAATTAAAAATTATCCATTCGTCGGATGTGATATAGTTAAATATAATACTATCGTCCTCCTCTCTTAGCCAATCAGTGAAATTAGCTTGAGAAAATTTGTCAGTCGATGACTCCATCGCGAAATTGACGGGTATCCACCATCTGTACGCATGAGGATCGGCAGTGGAAGAGGAACGATTTTTATAAAATCTTTCCTGATAAGCCACCAGCGTCTCGGTCGTATAATTTCTCCGAACTGTAATCAATGGGAAACCCGGTTGATTCGCCCAAGTATCCATGACTCTCTTAACCTCGACGTGTCTCTGCAAAACTCCATAGGAATCCGAGGAATTTTGTAAATGCGAGTAAACGTCTGACGGAGTAGCCGACGAGAAAGCTCTTTGATAAGAAAGAAAATAATGATAAGGTTAAATCCACAAAAAATCTAACTGATTAGATAACAGTATAAAATTACGCAACTTACAGGTCTTTCAGGTAACTTTGTAATCCTGCTTGGAAAGCGTCCTCGCCTATACTGTGCGAGAGCATACGTATTACGGATGCAGCTGCATGAAAGTAAAATTGCATCGATCACAATTAAATCATCAGCCTGCTAATTAAGTTCAACGAATTGACATACCTTTTCTGTAAGATACAAAATCAAGGGTAGCCATAATCGATTGAACATCTCCAACACCTTGTCCGTTCATTGTTCTTGCGTGTGAATCAGAATCTTGAATTAAAACCGGTTGAAGAATATCAACGACAAAGAACTCCATCATCCGCCAGTCAGGATGTACCAATGATTCACCGAAATATTGAAAATACGAAGCGAATCCTTCCTTCAACCAAACAACGTCCCAAAAATGATGCGTTACCAAATTTCCAAACCACTTGTGAGCATATTCGTGCGCCATCACCGTAAGGCCAGTACGGATGTGCCTTGTCGGTGTCGATTGATCGGCAAACAGCACAACCGATTCCCTATAAGTGATCAATCCCCAATTTTCCATGGCGTTAAAATTAAAATCGGGAATCGCAAATTGATCCACTTTGGCGATTGGATTCGTAAAGTTCATCCACTCTTCGAGTGCGGTATAAATCAAGTGACCTTCGTTCAATGCATAATTTCTCTGGTCACTGGTATCATCCCGTGACCACACTCTGACATTCGAATCGGCAGATTCTGTGTTTGTAAAATCGTGCACTATCCATCCGACTAAATAAGTTGACATGACAGGTGTGTCCCGCATAGTGGTAAAGTGGTAATTTGATCTAGCAATAAGGAAATATTGTGTAATAATATATTTGATTGTTAATAAAACAATATCAGCTTTCTTAATACGTACTTTATAGTGGTTCCTAACGATGGCGTGTTACTAGTTACTGTTTGATTATCATAGTAACCAATATGAATAGTGAAAATTGCCTTTAGGTGTGGCTCGTCCATGCATGGAAAAGCACGACGTGCGTAGGTCGGTGAAAATTGTGTCAATCCAATCCATCTGATAATGAAGTATGCAATTTCAATAATGCCACGTAAATATTGTCACGATAAATTAATATATGTTATAATAAAAATATTAAAAAGTCATTATTACCATCGATCGTGTAGACTTACCTCGTAATTCCGTTAACGGTATAAGAACTTCTGTAGAATCCAAACAAGCCATCGTTAACTTCCCCAACGAAGAAAATAGACAGGACATAACTGCCTGGTTTCAAAAATTCCTTCAGCCTGATTCTATAGAATTGTGTCCTCCGATCGTAATCTTGGGCTGATATCGTATAAAAATGGGTTGACTGATTCACAGTCGAATAAACAGTTGTCTGTTCTTCGAGGATCGTCAAGTCATCTTTATGGACCGTGATGACATTTGTACTTGAGAGTACTCTCAGCTGAATTTTTACCTCTCCCTGATAAGTAAAATTGCCAATTGCAATTTGTGTATATATTCTGAGATCGTAAGCATCGGGCAGGATGTCGCTGGGAAGTCTATAGGTCAATGAGCGTTCTAGTCTATCTTGAAGTTCTTTCACGATTTCTGGATCTTGATATTGTGGAAAATTGTTAGCGACTATCGATCCGAATGATAGCGATAGAAGAAAAACAATTGTTTCAATTCCATGCATTTTACTTGAAGATCTGTTATTTCAAGTCCCACTTGACATACCGAGCACAATTAATAGTTTCTTCACACAGGTACTCTAGATATACTTGCTGGTGATAAAAATGTATTATTTGTATCTTCAGATTGCGGTATCTCCTGGTAGAAAATAGTTTTTAAAATTGATATTTTTAACAAACCGAGTTGCACGAATGATTAACTGTCCACACTGATATAATTGATGATACAGTTTGATCTCGTTCGATCAGATATTTATATTATCTATGTATCTTTCGTCATTTTTACCAATTTACTGGCACGAGGTTTCTGAATATTCTGAAAACGTACAAGTAGCCATGCCGTATGACTTCTACTTTATCAGGACTCTCGTAATCCCTGATAATTACAGTGATGATTTATGATGATCGATCTATTGACTATTTGCAATCAATTAAACGGATTTTCAATAAGTTAGATTAAAAATTGTTTCAGGATTGAATAAGCACTTTTTTTTACGAATTTTAATATATCCTTTATCGCATGAAAAATTTCAATGTTTATTATACCCTTCATGCTGTCTTCTCATAGTTAATAGCTTATGCTCTACTCTTGTTCATTAATTGGAATTTGATTATTTTTCTCTATTTCATTAAAATATCTTTGCATTCAGTCTTATTTCAATTTGTATTTTGATCCTTATAAACTCTAATTTATTGATTTATCAAATACAAAAAAAAAACCAAGAGAAACTGCACTACGAATGCCACAAACAAATCGATCGATTTGAGTGCGTGAAAGAAAGGTCGATATCCATAATAAAAGAACAGTTCTTTATTTATGTTGCTAATGGGTCATAAATAATAATGCTTGCACAGTTGTATTTCGATATACGATTAGATTATTTTAAATTTCATTGAGATCGTCGATTAACATTTTTACAATCGTTACAAGGAGGACTGTCATAATTGTCAAAATATTCGCAGTAATCGCGGTCGAACTTGATCTTTCAATATTTTCTTCGAGCCAAATTTCAATAGCAGGTACATACTTATCAATCCAGGTTAAAGTTTGTTCGGCACGTGCTATGATATCATCGACATTAACATCCATTGTAAAGTAACTTTCGTTGAAACCGCTCAGAGTATTTTGGAACTGAAACAACCAGGCGATCGAACATGTTTTCGATTATCACAGTGATAATTAATTAATTGAATACTTAATCTTTACCTCACTAAGCTGTTCTCTGCTTACTATGGTGTTTCCTAATGAGTTCAACATACTTAACAATCTAGACATTCCAGAGCTGAAAATTGTACAATAATATATAGAAACTGAAATGGTTTTGTTAATCCCTAGTATGATACAATCGGTCACTCACGTATCAACAATTCTGTCTGCATTATTTTTTACAAATTGATTAACCACGCTCCAATTATCAGCATTGCTTCTCAGTACACCAGTGATCATTGTATTCCTGTTATGAAAACGGATAGGACTCTCCGGATCGATTGATATGTTCAAATATCTGTATAAAATAAAAAATGTAATCACCATTCACAAGTTACAGAAATTCAATTCTCAGTTTAAAAATATCTATGTACACGTACCTTTCGACTGACGTAGGATCCGCTGTACAACCAAGACTGGAGAGTAATAGATTTTGTTCATTAGCTAAATCAGTATTAATATATCTTTGCCAAACAAGTTCCCACGTATCTTGGGAAGCACTGCGTAAACCCGAACAGTAGACAAAACTTTTAAGGTCAGGCGTAACTCTGCAAAGAATATTAATAAATACGATTGTTGCGATTAGAAGAATTAGACTGAGAGAAAGTATAGATTTTTATACGTGGAAGGAGGATCTTCTATCCAAATATCAAAGAGACGTTGTGCGTTATACAAGCAATCTTTGTCGTTAGTATTACACGACCATGTTAATATCAAATTACGTAAGAGCTTGGTAAGATGAAGATCAAATAAATTCTCATGAAAACTGAGAGAATTTCCTAAGTTCTTGACCAGACTGTTGATATATTTCTGTAAAAAAAAAAAAAAAAAAGTTTCGATTAAAATACGATAACACGTTTTTGTACTGTATTAAATATTTTTTTTTTTTTTTTTATATATACCTGGTAGACGGGATATATCGGTCGCCTGAGAAGCCTTTCTCCAAGGAATGTAAAAGAATTGCTTGCCGCTACCCACGGAATGTAATCAGTCTCATGATGTAAATATTTAGTAAGATTTAGCGCTATCGAATAATCAATATAACCAGCTCTTGCTAAATTGAATGCATCGTCTATCAAAGATGCCCTATTTGCAGGCGGGATAACGTCGTAATTATTAGTCCTAAGATAATTAATTAAAAGATGCCAGTTAGTCGTGTCATAATTGACACGATAATAGCCAACTTGTTGAACATTGAAGATCACCCAGCCGCTACTATTAAATTTGCTAATTATTATGCTTTTGTCTTGAGGGCGTATCCAGTCGATGGCATTTGTGACGTTGAAATTCGATAGTGAATTTTCAGTTGCGTAATTCACGGGCACCCACCAACGAAATTCATCCGGATTCACTCTACTTAAATCAGCATCCAAATAAAAGCGTTCCTGAGAAACTTCCGTTACTGCATTCGAATAATTTCTGGTTACAGTGATTAACGGATATCCGGGTTGATTGGACCAGGTATTCATTACGTTTTCTACAGTGACGTGTGTCTGTAAGATTCCGCCGGTATCAGCTTCAGCTTGCAGCAGGGGGTAAAGGTCGGACGGAGAAGCCGCTTGCAATGCCCTGAAAGTTATATTAAAAAGGATTAATATTTCGAGAAATATTAATTTGATATAAAAGTTAAAAATACATATGCCCCGTAGTACATTGTTTTCAAGTAATTCTGAAGTCCAGTACGAAAAGCTTCCTCGCCGATTATATGAGACAGCATCCGGATGACTGAACCGGCTAAAATCGAATGAATATCGATAAGTGCGATAATTAATTTACTGCCACGTAATATGAATATATTTTGACCTTTACGATAAGAAATGATATCGAGCGATCGAGCAATACTCGCAGGGCTGCCAATTCCTTGGCCATTCATAGCTCTCGTGGTGCTTACTGAATCAGAATTCAAAGCGGAATGCACCACATTCACGACATACTGTTCCATAAGTCTCCAATTTTTATGGACCAGAGAACTGCCAAAGTACTCGAAGTAAGTAGCAAAGCCCTCGCTCAGCCAAACATAGTCCCACCAAGATGGGGTCACCGTGTTACCAAACCACACATGAGCATACTCATGCGACATAATATTGGTTATGGTTTGCAGATCCCTCGTACCGGTAACTCCGTCCATTTGCAGCAATACCGATTCCCTGTAAGTAATCAATCCCCAATTTTCCATGCCGGAGTAAAAAAAATCAGGCACAGCCAACTGATCGACTTTGTCAAGAAAGTCTGGCTGTCCCATCCAATTTTGAATGGCTCTGTATTGCTGCTCCCCCTTCACAATTGAATATTCAGCCGACGTCATTGCTTCTGGACGAGCAATGGTGGATACTGCGTAACCGGGTCTTGCCGGCTGTCCGTCATATCTGGTAACAGCAAATGCCACGAGGTAAGTTGACATTCTTGGCGTTCGAGCGAAGTAAGTGATTAATCTGCCTGAGCTGTAAATAATTTTTTGGAAATTATCAACATCAATTCAAAATCGTTACTCATCGTTACATCAATGGCAAGTATCTCTCGACTGTTACGTACTTTCCAAGAGTCTGGGTAGCGCGCGTGTTGGACCAAGCGAATCGATAATATTCATGTATAATAGAAATGTCAAAAGTTGCTTTCAATCCTGGTTCATCGAAGCACGGAAAAGCACGTCGCGCGTGCGTTGTAGCAAATTGCGTAACCGCCATCCACCTGTAATAAAAAATCAATTTCCATAAAAATTTCAACTCTACTTCGTTGCTTAATAATCAAGATGCATACGTCGGCCAACTTGTCCCGTAACTGGTCCTGTACAGTCCGATCCAATTTTCAAGAATATCCCCGCCGAAGGACAAAGAAATTGTGTAATTTCCTAATTGAAGATTCTCGGCCAGATTAATTATATAAAACTGTGGCACGGTCTCGTATGTCTGGCTAATAATCGCCAGTGAACTGTTACTGCTCTCTTCGACGATTCTGGTTGCACTTTCGGATATGACCAGAGAATCGGCATGCAGAACTATCCTTTTCACCGGTACGTTAACGTTTATTGAAATGTCAACGGTGCCGGTAAAGAAGAAATCCTCTTCGTCCATTCTAACGTCAATCCGAAGAGCATAGTG
Organism: Trachelus iudaicus; assembly: GCA_030142595.1. Lineage (NCBI taxonomy): Eukaryota > Metazoa > Arthropoda > Insecta > Hymenoptera > Cephidae > Trachelus > Trachelus iudaicus. The sequence continues at coordinate 1,008,310 of JARQTH010000036.1, read as the reverse complement.
ATGCGGTAGAATTTCGGACGGAAGTCGATACGAGAGGGGATCGTTCCAATTGGCTTTTGGATGTTGCCAGTCGAAAGCGAAAGTGTTATACGGAATGGTTGCGTCACTCTCGATGATTACAAGAGCGAGCAGAAATATCGTTGCACCGAGGATGCGTCGATGCATCTTAAGTGCAGTTGGTCGCTTTGTCACTGCGAGGAGTATCACTTTGCTGCGCTGAGAAAAACACTTCGGCAATTTTCTATGGAATCGCAACGTAGTACTTCGATAATATAATTTGAAGAATAATTATAACATACGGTTCGCGTTAATTTGACATACTCGCTTTATCGTTTGGTATCTGCTACTGATTCGAGGAACATCGCCGTGAGAGTAGCGACGCTGAAAGATTCGGTATGTTCAGCAGAAACACCGCTGAGGGAGCAAATACATTTGATTGGTCAAATCTCACGACTGTTTCAAGATTAACGATCGAATTACCAATCAAATGTATTTGCTCCGTCAGCGGTGTTTCTGCTGAACATGCCCATTATTATTGCATAAGTACTGAAAGGAATCCATTATGAAGATGCGTCTCTGCTAAGCCGTAATTATGATGGAGTAGTCTTGACTTGTAATTTGTTATCAAAATATGGCATCGCTTTAAATTCAAGTGATTAAATGCGATCTGTATAGAGTCGATCGGTAAAATTATTGGCTTGTGAGAAACAATTGTCTCTTTCGATATCTTCTGCTTTCTATCACGATTCTTCTTTAGTTTTAATATTTTTCTTCAAATTACATACACGGGCTTTTTCCAATCGGTATCACTTTCAAGTTCTACATTCCATCCGTCTTCGTCTTCGAAACTCAAACTTCTGACACTTCGTCTCCTCTGTGCTTCTTTCATTCTATTTAAATTCTGACACGTGGCTCCATTCAGTGTATTCCAATTGCCCTGCATTTCAACTTGCCAATTGGATCATGTATGCTATAGCGTTATTCGCTATCGCTCTCTCCCTCCCTCTCTCTCTCTCTCGATTTGAAAAAAATGCTTTACTTATTCTTTAATTTTGGAATACTTGAAAAATTATTATCTCCTTTCAAATGAACCTTGTTTAACAACGATATCAGAATGCTCTGTATCCAATGCGAACAGGAAGATCCAGACCCTGTTGAGGTTTTCAGTGTAACTTGTCAGGATTTGCATGTAATTGAGGTAGGTTGCATGTCCTTCCTGTAGACTTCCACACAGAGTTTGCTCACGACCCGCAGACCTCGATATTGGATACCCAACCGATAGGATAGCTATACCCCTTTCGATCCTTCTTATTGCTAGGCGTAACTTCAAAAGTACCATATCCGAAGGATTACATAGTAAACCGACCCAAAGTATCAATAGATAGTGCTGAATCGAGTGCTGGAAAAAAAAAAAAAGTTCTTCCAAGCACATGATATTGCAGTTAATGCAGTGTAAAGAGAAATTTTGAATCTGTAAATGATTCAGATAAAGTATCAGGATCAATGAATGTGAATGTGTGAAAGGTACCTTAAAGGTAGTATTCGAAACAAATAACATTGTACGGTTATACCAGATTGTCGTAAAACTTTTAATACTTTCTAAGCTTCCTGTGGGTTACTAGGTCCTTTTGTTAATGCAAGCGAGTAGTAAAATCTTTAACGCAAACGCAGCTTCGGTATAACAAAAAAACAATGGAAATCCCAGTGGATCGGAACAATGCAGCATGGCTTCGAGATGAATAATTAGACGGATTTAACGAGGTGACGTTGGAACTATTTAATGAGTTGGTTGACTTAATGAGGTTGCCCGAGCTTCTTTCGATAAGTGGTCCGTGCTTTGGATTGAATTATCACTTCTCACGCATTTTTACTTATCGAGTTGTACGCTTCAAACAAAAGAGACACTGATAACTGCTGTATCAAAATTTTTAAAAATTTTATAAAGAATTCGCAATAAATGCAGTCCCTTTTGGAAATTTTCCAAAAACAAACTTAAAAATTTATAGCAAGCTTGTTAAAAAACTGATGCTAACGATATACTCTTCCATTATAAGTTTACACCTTCCTCTCGGTTTTTCTCCCAAAAGCCATGTTAGATTTTATCGAAGTGTCGATTTTATCAATGCTGTCACTTTATTCGCACTGTGATTGGCTGTTGGTGTCGTCGGTCGACGAGTGTGACGGTACAGTCTAAAAAGTAGGCTAACTGAGAGAAATGTTGGTTGACTATCGTCAATAATAAAGAATGATTAATTGCTCAGCGGGTTTTTTTTTGTATAAAAAAATATGGATCATTTTAGATACCGAAATATTGATTAATTATAGATAGAAACTAATTTCGGTTTTGAAATAAAGTGGTTGAACAACGTGACACTGAAACTGTTCAGTGCTCTGCCACAGTGCTCTGCTGTCTTTTGTCCTGTACATATATATATATATAGTATAAGTCAAAGATTCATATCGGACGCCTCGACTAACTTCACTCTTGATTGGTTTGCATAATGAAGAATCCACTTACGTCATTACGCCTAAGGGTATCCCATCCAAAACTTCGCCTTAGCTGCCACTATGAGTATACTATCGTAGTGAGCATACTTACCTCAAGTCTACCTGTACCCGCACACTTTATTTATAACGTACCGCAAGCTAGGTATGTCAGGCTTGAAGTAATTCTAGAAAAATGTGTCCTCTAGCAAGCTCTTTTCTTAAGTAAAATATAGATTTTTTGTCCAATTTCTGGAAATTCGAAGAGCACCATGATTACATACAGGTGTAAATACTTTGTATAACGTAGTGTTCGTACACGATATGCTACCATAATGCGAACTCATAATGAAAATTCTTTTATCAGTCCATCCATCCTCTTCTACGATTTCTCCAATATATGTATTTTAGTATCTCTTCTACTAGCTAGTATCGTTCCCACGTTAAGATATGGTATCACCGATATAATACCTTTCCTTGACATTTAGCCTTGACAAGTATCGTTTGCTGGTAAAGATCTGATAAGTAGTCTGGAAGTATAATAGTTGCATACTGCTATGAGTACAGATTCCATAAACGGTACTGTTTGTGCATGACAATTGTTGATAGTACGGAAATCATTATAACGTACCGTCGTATCTTCTCTGTGCGCGGGAAATATGAAATAAAATTTGCAGATTAAGAGTACCGCTAGATTTTACATTGTACCGCTTCTCTCGCGGTTTCTGTTCATCTCAATTCACTAGGAAAATTTCACAAGTGTACTTCTTTTGCCGAGTAAAAAGTCCTCGAGGCGGCGGCAGCGCGTAGGCTTGTTTTCTCATTAAAAGAGATTTTCAAGGCAACCCACGCTCTAACTGCTCTTATTTCATTTTCTTCCGTTTTTATTATCTCCGTTAATCATCAGTGAGGCTGGATCGTTCTGATTTCTTTATTTTATTCACTGTTCCCAAATGCCTCCGGGTATCAGATTATCAAACAGCATTGTAAAATAATTCGATGAAAACAGGCAATTTGTATATATATAATATATTAATAGAACTTTGACATTTAAAATAATAGAAATACTCATGAAAACTTTCTCACGCGTTCGATTACCATTTTTACATTTTTCAAAAACACGTATACATGTGCAATCTGGTATCTTGTGTTTCCTCGTGATACAGAGATGGCGTTCTGATAAGGACGCTTGGCAATCCCCAGAGGGATTTTTACTGTCTGGCCATTATTTTTCGATTATTCACCCACGTCCTCCGTGCCCGAAAATATCTGGCTCCATTTGCAATGCTTTTTTTAACACGTAACACGTATTAACCCTTTCGCTGCTACATACGAATTTCATGTACTTACCTCGTTTGCTAAAAAAAATATTTTCGCGCATGCGTTTGATCAGCACGTTCCGTGTATAAATTTCGCTGGTGTATTTATTCGGTTCACACGGACGTGTACAAAATATTTCGTAGCTTCATCCGGTTGTTGCAGCGAAAGGTTCAGGGGCAGAGTGCTCGTAATAGGGTTTTTTTAAAAATGGTATTATTGAAAAGCTCGAAATGACGTTATAAAATAAAAAAATACATTATGAAATCCAATACTTATTATAAAAGCAAAATAAACATTACCTGCAACATGGACGAATGTATTATATTATGCATGTCTACTGCATTCATTTGTATAACCTCCGTGATGTCTTCGCTTTCTTAGTAAAGGAGGAGAAAACCGTCATAAAAGCAACCCCGTGGCTTTTGACAGTATTCTCGCGAGATGTTCACGTTTCCTTAAGATTTGTCGGCAGAGTCAGGCGCTTTGAATGGGATGCCTTGGGGCGCGGTGGCGTCGCGACGCTACAATCATCTACGGTGTCCACGGTGATATCAAGAAATGCCCGGAGCTGCTGCAATAGCGATCCTTTGGAATTTTTTTATATATCTTTACTTTTAGATATACAGAGATAAAGAAAATTTGTACAATTTAAGTTCCAGCGTTATATTCGTATAAATTTGTATCGCAGCGTCCTGGATTAATTAATAAGTTATGATGCTCTACTTTCTAGAAAGTTTTCCTACAGTGCCAAGGCACCGGACGAATTCGCGTGTTAATTTGGCAGCTAGTTGGATCAAATAAAATCTATTTACTTGACAATTAGCCGAAAGTGTAGAAGAATGATATCTTGATGTAAACAGTTGATAAATGACAATGAAGCTAAGGAGCTGAGAACTCGAAAAGAGAAATTAGCAATTTGTTTGAAAAAAAGGTCAAAAAGAATTACAAGAAAGAGAAGCTATTCTCAAAAGCCGTAAAAACTAAACTTGAAAACCCTGCGGTTCGTCTTCATTCGGATGGAAAAACTAAGGTTCAATAGAACGTAAAGAAGTTTTTATCCGGATTCCCATAAAAGACACCAGCATCCAACTCTTCTTGTTCAAAATGATGAACCACTGGGAGCGACTGGTGACCGAGAACCATCACGTAGTAGAATTATTAAGTGACAAATCGTTTGAATATTACGCGATTAACAAGAAGATACTAACCCTGCTCTAGAAATGCGAATATTAAAAGAAGAAGTCAGTCGCGACTAGTCACAGTGAAGGTCAAGTCATGCCAGTTCCTCTGGTCTACGATCCAGTCTCAGGACTAAAAACCGGAGACGTAGGTCAGCAGTACTTCGCAAAAGCATTACAGCACCCATGTTAGTCGTTACTTATATTCTGCGGTTTTTTAAATTTCAAGAGTTTTGTGAATAAGTGTTACAAAAAAATCATTGGATACTACGAACATGAATTTTAATAGGTTCCTAACCAAAGGCACGTTTCGCCTCTGACTTCGTCAGAACTGATAGCTATAGCGGCAACGTCAACGCTGGAAGCTTCGTAACTTCATTACAGGCTTGTTTGAAAGCTTTAGGCCTCTCTCTCTCTCTCTAGTAGACACGGCCAAGCAACCAACAAGCCTACCAGGATTCCAGCAACCTGACGAACCAGCTTGAACGGCCAACGGTTCAGGCAGCAACCGATTTTATTCGTCTTCTGCACCCCGGATGCTAACGATATTTTAAACTTCGCTGGTAACTAACTTTAGAGAAAAGTGAACGATAATAAAACTATGGTAACGATACCATATTCATTTCTGCATAATCGCATGGTTCGACTATGGTCAACGAATAGGATTTAGATGAACGATCAATGGTGGAAGGTAATTATTCTGAGCTTAAAGGTTTTTTGAGGATTTATAATATGTATATATTTAGGTACTATGTATGTAATACGTATGTACGGTCGCTTTGGCAGCTTCGAGACATTTTTATCAGAGGCGCGGCTGAGGCCTTTGGTCACAGTAGCGACTCCCTTTGTGTTCGCACGAGTAAATATTAGCGGAGGATGATGAAGGCCTCCGCCAACTCCTTCTTCTTCTTCTTCTTCTTTTCATCCCGTCGTAGTCACCAATCTACAACCTTTCCAGTAGACGACGACCGCTTAGTCAACCAGGAACGCACTTTTAAGAGTAGTTCGTTCTCCGCCAATGGGTTCCGAAATTGTTGGATTATACAAGAAAGTCCTTTCCGTTTTAGTCCTTTGACCTGTGAACCATTGAAAAACGAAAAAATTTGCATTCCCTCGATACTGCGTAACATTCTAATCGTACTAAATAATTCTACTTCAATTTAGTCCATGCTGCGCATTTTCAACATTCCACATTTCGCCTGTGGAATCACGATTGGTATCGATTGAGAAATTGATTATTAGATGTTTTTTTTCTTCGTTATTTAATCCGTATGTATTATTGTTAATAATCCAGAAACACGATACTGATTTTATTGTAGATAATTCGATTTTCCGAAAGGCTGTCTTGTTGTGTGCCAAATCCTCGAACCACATTAAAGGGATGTCACACTTTGCGTACACGTGAGGGTGCCTTCACAATGAAGGCTATTTTCTTTTTGAATGGAATGAGGTAAATATTCAGATCGAGACCACTAAATCGTGTAAATGACATTCATACATGGAATTTCTATATGATTTACATACGTAAATATTATATACGTTGACGCACCTATGACAATTGTTAATATTATTATACTAGTCTTAAAGAAAAATAATGTTCTTTTTCATGCGGAGTCTTCGCACGACACATGCAGGTATAAGACTTGTATAAAAGTATTCTACCCCTAAAAAATGGTAAATCCCTTCACCCCCCTTCAAATACGTGGCCGTATGGAGTTAGAGCCTTAAAAGAAAATCTTGGCGACCCATGTCGGACAAAAGCGTGTAAATAGTTATGATTTACATTAATCTCGAACAGTAGCTCTAAAATCTTGACAAAGATCAGGGAACGTATTGTGACGTGATTTTTGAATTCACGGTCACAAACGACACCAGACATCGCTTCGAATAATATTGAAGCTTTCTGGTCCCCTTCGAGTCGCCACCCTGTCCACAAATTACTCTCTCGAACAGATTCATGAAGTTACGTCAATGCTCCCGAAGGTCCTGTCTGTCGCGTCGTAAGTCACCGGACAAGACGTGCACAGGTGTTCGAGCGTAAGCGTGTTGTACCGGCACCCCGTTGTTCAAGAGAGCCAATGGGCTGGAGAGCGGACGGTGAAGCTCCGTGGTTAAGGGCGGAGGAGAGGAACCCCCTGATTCGAGTCGATGTTCGACCCTGGGTAAGCGCTCGTGGATAATTTTACGATTCGCTACGTTACCGATATGCCGAAAGACGAACGACTCGAGGAAGGGGATAGTAATTATCGGTCGAAGGGATATCGATCAATCAGAACGATTTGTTTTTGAAATTTCCTTTTTTTTGGCTATTGTCAAAACAGTCTGTCTTGGGATACCGATGAGGTGCCTGAGTTAGTTACCGGTGGGTCGCGCTCCCGCGATATCTGTTCGTAGTATTTTTGGCTCTATTGCCTGTACGGTAGAGAAAGTTCGCGATAGTGTAGTTCTCGCGTTCGTTCTCGCTACATTATGAAACTCCTATAGATTTTGTGCGCGTGTTTCGGAGCTGCAGTGTCCACCTGAGTGTCCCACGGATACAGTTCCTGGCCCCCCACGGATTGGCCGACCCAGCTCCGGTGAGGACTCTTAGTTTCTTAATTGCTGAGGGATTCCGATTTTATAGTTCGTTCTCTTTCGCTTGCACTCTGTTTTCTGCACTGTTTACCTGGCAGCACGAGTTCCCTTCGCATCCCATGCAGCTCTATAGATTCTGATAGGTTTTGGCAATAATTCTGGTTAAAAGAAACGGCATTTATAAAAATGACATACTGTCTTCACGTTCGTAATTGTGAAGGCCACGGTTATGAGCTTTGTTCGTTAGGACTTTTTGTTAGTACTCGCTGAGTGGGACTCACTGATATTGGTCTTATCGCTGCACGCTCGGGGCCTATAATGGCACTTTGTTTTTCGAAAAGTGTTTAAGAATGACATATTCCCAGCATTGATTATTAATATAGATGTTTTTTACCTCTACCTCATCTTTTTTTAATACATCGAAAACCCTTTGGTATACGCAAATTTAGATCGGTATCTATGCATACTGATAAGTGACCGACGACAACGTTCTACATTCTCTTGACCTTTAGCGAAATATAATTTGACGTCGTTTAATTCTTCAAAGATGAGAATCTCGACCCTCGTGATGCCAATAGACAATTCATTCGTCACTTTGATGTTAAGTTTAGCACGTATTTAATTCTGCGACAGTTGTCTAGGTTTACAATCCTTTCTCCGATAAGAATGATTACGGTTTCAGATTGTTCCACTGGATAATAGCTCGGAATAGGTATAAATTTGAGAGGCTCGCGTCACGAACGTCGCAAATTGAAGACGTCTAGTATTTAAAAGTGTCTAGCAATGTGTATAAATAGCAATAAGTATTTTTTGTGAAATTTTTGATAAAAAAAAAAGTCAAGACAGTCGACATTGAACAATAGATTTTTTGCCATTTTTCTTTTTATCAAAGAAATCGTTGGTCTAATAATAACGAGGGAACGTTATGCTTCGCGTCAAACCTTAGTAGAGTGCGCATGCGCTTGAGGAACGGGAACGACGGGAACGGCGTCGCGACGCTCTCGGCGCTCACTTCAATCCTCGCCGCCGCGTGTCTGTCAACGAATTCGTCTAGTGAGCCTGAAAGAACTATAAGCATGTCGGAACCACCTTGCGCGATTCTTCAATTAAATGGATCCGTTGATTCAATTTTGTTTGATTTGTTTTTCTTTTTCTTTAATTAAGTATCACTTCACCCTAATAATTTTAACTTTCATCTTTCTTTCGCTACGTCGCGCTATGGGATTTTTATTTTTTACAAAAACACTTGAAGTTATGCACGGCGGATCAGTAAGAAAAAATTCCATGTCTTTAGTAACGATCTTATTTTGAAGCTATTTTCATGTAATTCGGATGGTTTGGCAGTTTTGCAAAAAAATTGCAATTTGAACCGAAGAGATTTTGTGCTATGAAATAATTATTCTTGTCGTTGTGCACGGCGGTCATAGAAAAGTGTATCGATATTATTGGCCCGTTGATTTTTAATGTATTTCGTTACGTCATTTTACTTTACATTATTATTCGCTATTTTTCTTCGATATAGATTTTCCCATGATTTACTAAATTACAAAGTGACGATTATCAATAATAATTTATCCTTATAATATTTTCGTGGGGTCGTGTGCGCGTAAACCGTATCGACACGTTGAAATGTAAATCTAAAAGTTTCTCTTGACAGTTTAAAATCCATCGAGTTCGGCGAAGGCTCGAATTCTCAATTGCCACCCTGAGGTAAAGAAAATTCTTACAAAATTTTAAAAAATTTATTCTGCGTCTTTCCACTTATTATTATTCATCGAAATCCCTATAAAGAATAACATCCTCGCCAAACTCAGGAACGATCAAACTCGAAATCTTACATTTATGAAAAAAAAGATCAGTATGCAAATGATCGAGAACCCAAGTGTGACATGACCGATGTGTCATTTGATTCTCACGACTAACCCCGAGACTCCAGTGTCGAAATGATAAATCACGTTAGCAACTACGTCACTCCCAATAATTATCACTCGCCCCTCTGATTTATCATGCCGCGAATTCAATCCCTAGGGACCGTAATTAGAATGCTAAATTATTAAACTGCTCCTACCGTAGAAAAATGTTATGACTTAAAGAAGGTTAGAGTCCGTGATAAATGTATCTGGTTAAGAGTAAATAATATTATATAGCGTTTTCATATCTTGGCTAATATTAATGAAGTTCGGTACTCTCTGTCTCCATTAACACTCGTGCTGCGCATGAAACATTTCCATTATTTTGCGCAATATCAGTCTCTTCCGTATTGCACAGTCAACCAACATAGTCAACCAAGATAGTTGAACTGGGCCGAGTTGCGATTCAATGTTGTACGTACCGTTGTAGTACGACAATTAGTTGTCTACCCCGCTGTTTTTGCTCTAATTCGAAATTGAATAAACGATCGATACCGAAATTGGCCGTAAAAATGAAAAACTTTGTTCCATTTTAATATAAGTTAGACAACAGGAAAACTTGACGCGGTAAAAAAAAACGTAACTCTGCCACGTGTGTTACGTTGGATATAAGAAAAACAGTTTCGATAAGATTAATAAATTAGTATTAAAAAAATTGAATATCGTTAAAATAGACGACTAATAAGTCATATTTATATGCCTCATGTTATTTCTCACGTATGTTCCATATTGTCCGGGTGATATATAACGCTTGTAAAAGTAATGTTTCTGCTTGGATTTTATAAGGTATAAAATATTTCGTGAAGCACTCGATAAGAATTCTCGCACGCCAGTCTGCGTGAACAGTACGTAATCAAGTTTGCATTGGAAGGAGTTACCAGCACGAACATCTCATTTAATAACTCGCCTATGGCTCAATGTTAACGAGCAATGCAGCATTTTTCTTTAAGGACTGCCGATATAAATAAATCTGAAAAAATGGACACTTTCTGTCCGGATAATGAAATTGAATCTGTAGTGAATTCCTGAAAGTTTCGAAAGCGTATGTCGCATGACATCAGAATTGGGGTGGATTTGATCACCCGAAGACAATCATCACGGTCGGGTCAAGCAGTTAAGACCCGTCTTGACAACAGGGGTTGAAACGATTTTTTCTATCTCCAGGGTCGTGCCAGAAGGACCTTTCACGATTTTCCATAATTGATTGAAATTCGTATCCTCGGCTACCGAGGAAATGAGAATTCGCAGCAGAACGATAAAAGTCAACAATAGAAACGCGAACAGGAGACTTCAGTCCGATGGAAGGAAGCTGTGCTTAGGGGCCGGAAGAGTCCGTAGAAGGTAGACGATGTCGAGGGGCGGGGGAGATGGTCGTATACGCAGGGCTCGATAGAGATAATCGTACTCGCGATAGCCACCTAAAGAATTGCCTTACGGGAGTGATGATAAAACAAAAATATATTTAAAAATTCAAATTTTTCATTCAAAAAATTTAGCTGAATTTGAAAAAAAAAATAAAATTTTAATTTTTCATTTTTTATTCAATTTTCGTTTTTCATGCTACTCGACTCTTTTACCTATAATTTAATTCACGCGTCAAGTTTTTCGTAGTCATAATAAATTACTTGTCAGCAACGGCGAAGCACGTGTTTGCCTAGACATTTGCGTAATTAGTCAATGCCTTAGGGAGTGAATGGGGAATTGGTTTTTGCGACGTTTCATTCACGCCGTTGAAGACGACATTTTTGGAGAGAATTAGTAGGAAAGACGGAAGCTCCTAACGGTTATGAAAAGCCGACTGGACATTGCATAGGAAAAACAATTTATAACTCCCCTACTACCTTTCGGGTTCTTAACCTCTCTAACCATCTTCCGTAGTGGCTTCGGTTAATGCTCCAGTCATTTTTCATTTCTTTGCTGGTGACGCGCGAGCGCCTAAGATGGATTACATTTTTTGTTATTGGAAGGACCTCTGCATATGCTTTGGTCGGTACGTACCAAAAACTACTCCTGCGTGACGGTTTCGATGGAAGCACATCGATTATTAGTTGGCCCCATGTTCTTATTTTAACTTTAATTTATAACGGGCAATATTTTCATGGAATTTAATAATCAACCGTAAGAAAATACGTGTAACCAATTTCCGTCTGCCAACGGGTTACGAATAATGAATTTTTTTAAATACGTATAAACTATCCATGTAAACTCAACATCCAGCCCAAATACGTCTATTTGTTTCACCCCAGTTCCCCATTAAGCATTGGAATGTCATACTATATAACAGACAAGATATTAAGAACTCGCAAGGCATAAAAATCGTGGAAATTTTACATAAAAGATACAAAAGGTTTTTTTTTTTTTTTTTTTTTTTCAAATTACAAAAACCACTAATATAACAAAGTCTCGCGTAACAAAGACGTTTAACCGTATAACAGACCTTACGAAAGACCGAGAGTGGACGTTCGAAACTTCTTCATTGAACCTCAAGACGTTTGCAAAGTACGTTTACTTCGAACTTTAAGAGGATTATCGGAGGTGAAATCCCTCTGACAATTGTAAATAAAAATCTGTATAGGGGTGAGTGAGAAAATGGCGAATCCTAAGAGGATTTTGTCTGTGGTCCGTTTGTGACGGTGAATTAACCAAGGATGAAGGCTCTGTGTAACATAAAGAACGGCTAGTTAATAACGGATGAGGTGAGTGACGAGGAAAATCCTCCTCCTCCTCCTCCTCCTCCTCCTCCTCCTCCTCCTCCTCCTCCACCCCCTCCATAAAACCCCTCGAAACAGCTAAATCCGATTTTACGGACAAAACCAGGGTCTCAATCTCAATTTCAATCGAGTTCAATTTCAGTAAGAACATATCCGTTCCCTATATATGTGTCAATAAAATCATTGGAATTGATTGGGTAGGCATTAATCGATTCAATAAATAATAATTGTTCTTTATAGGATTCGCTAGGACCACTGACTATTATATTGATTTCTTTTATCTTTATCCTGAATCGCTATTGATCTTCGAGGCGATAGAAGAACTTTGATTATTTTATTAATTGATTTTTTTTATTTCAACCGTACTTATCGAGAAATTTGCATTCGATATTTAGGATGGAATATTTTTTTTTTCTTATAACCAAAGAGATTTCCTCGAGTATTATGAATCGCTTTGAATTAAGTGTTAATTGTTATTCCGCTCGAGTCTCTTTGATTGCAGTGATCGGCATCCGATTAAAGGAAATGGGTGCTGTGGAAATTATGTATATATATATATATATATATATACGTTGTATCGATCGGTGCACTTGATATTACTTTAGTGGATGGGAGACCTTCGCGTGCATAAATATATTCGCTAGGATTTATTGATTTTTCAATTTATCACATCATATACACAAATAATTTATAACGCCATTACGATATCGTGTGAAGATTCAATACAAAATTGTAGGTCCTAATTTATCGTATACCCACCTTACCGAAAGGTACCAATTTGTCAGTAAAGTTGTATGTGTATATACATATATATATATCGAAGCAATTGCATTGCTGCGCAATTGACATATTCGTCATTAGAGTAGGCAAATCGAATAAATTCCGGATACAGCAGCTTCCCTTCAAGGGAGGGAATAAAAAGATCTCGCGCCGGTAGGTACATCAAATTATTTGTAATTGGACTAGGGGTGACGGGCAGTAAGGCGGGGGGAGGGGGGTGGGGGGCCTGAGTTTATGGGAATCTCTTGACGTAGCCGCAAACTTCGTTAGAACGATGGGGGGTAGGTAGCCTCCAGCTTTAATAATTAACGCCCAGGGACGTAGTATTGGAACTGTTCTTTTATTATTGGCCTGCAAAATACTGCTATACTGTAATGTTCGGCATATATTCAAGAATGGATTCCTTTTTGAGAGAAATAATTGACATGGGTGAAAAGGAATCATTGTTGATTGTCCAATTTGTTAGTTATAAACGCCAATATTTATTATTGCTTGGTACGTACCGTTGCGACTTATCCCGTAATGAAGTTATGTTGAAGGTATAAAATGCAAGGTTATCGATTATTTCTTTGGTTCAGTTCCACTTCGACGTGAAACTTTAATCGTCAATCAATTATGGCGAAGTTCCGTGTACGGGAGGGATGATTTTTTTTTTTTAAAGCAAGCAATAATATTTCTTCACAGAACATCATTTTTATGAACATACATATGTAATGGATACAATGTTCTTTTTTGATTCTGGATGCATCGTGCATCGTCGACAGGATATTTCTCAATTTCATCGATAATTTCAAAATATCGTTGGATATTAACAAAAACAATAGAATCCATTGATACTTTGCATCCATTGGGAAGAATTGATACGAAATAACAGAAATGCCGAATTATATATCCCGTAATACGAAATGTCTTTATTCGTTTGATAGAAAAAAAAAAAAAAGTCAGATCCTTCAAGCTCTGTCGAACTAACGAACAAAAACTAAGCTCAATTGGCCTTTGGTAGAAAAAGCACAAAACCGGATAGTTGGATTTTCTTTTTTTTTTTTTTTTTTTTTTTCTTTCCTTCGACTTCACGGAACATTAACCTCACGCAGTCAGTGGAAACGCTCGTTCGCAATCAAACACACTTTTCCCTACTATTGCTGATCCTCGATAACTGTCGATCAGGACCAACCCCCTTGAATCAAGCATAAACGAAACTTCTGTAGGCTCGCTGAAGTTTGGCGGTAGGTATATGGGGCGAGTGGTAAAGGGTGTTATCATGATAGTGGATATGGCTCCTTAATGTCAAGACGGTAAACACTAATGACTTTCAAGTTACTCGCTTATGGGGCAATTTAAGGTGAAGTGATGGATGACTTTGTGAATTGGATAATACCTTAATAGTGGTTTGCAGTTATCTTTACCTTAGATTTGACTTCTTGCAGAGACTTGATAATAGGAACAAATGATAGACGACATTTAAAAAAAAATTGATTACTAATTTTTAATTGCTATACGGGGTATGATTGCTCCATGTGGATTTTATGAAAAATAATTTTTGAGCTTGAAAAATGTTTTATCGATCACTCGATAGCTTTAATAATTCTGTTGGTCTTCATTGTTCGCCTCACTTTCATGTTAATTTTGTATGCTCAATTCTGATTGTTTTTTGTTCAATCAACCCTGAGTAATGCTGCCACAGGCATGTCAGGTATATGCAATTTTTGTTATTCTTATGTTGAATCGTGATCGACAAAGTATTGATTAAATTTTCAAGTTAAATGAGTTTGCGTTCTTGTAAAAAGTCCAGAAGAAAGGAATAATCAGTCAAAGTGATTTCGTAAAATGGCGCCTTTTTTTCTATAAAAAATAACGAAGACGAGATCGAAGCTGTGATGCAATTCGTTGGTATTTGTTGCATGGGATTTTAGTTTTCGAGGGTTTTTCAAGTGAATCCAAGAAGGGGAAATGAATTGGAAATAGAGGGTAATCGTTTGACAATAGCGAACAAATCAAGTGGCAGTAATTGCACGATACATTTGTCGTTTGGAAACGAAGCTTCAACTTCCTGGTTATCGTATCTGATAAGCATCAAAATAATATTGGAATTGCGTTTGAAATAATAATTATAAAAAATCATCTAAATTTCCTTTACAAAAGGTTTGAGTATACCAACCAAAATCTGACGTATGTTATCACCGTGACGTCGAATTGCGATTAAATTTTACGAATCCACGAAAATAGTTGAATTGAACGCGGTCCGAAAATTCAAGAGAGAAGCCATCGTGTGGAAAGGGGGTAAATAGAATGAATAATAAAAAAGGAAAGGAATATGGACTGACTAAAAAAAAGCATTTCGAAAAAGCTTTGAAAAATGTAGAATCGGGGAAAAGCAAAGCCGGGTATCAGGACTGTCGTGCGTGCATTCGCATTTATGGTACTATTTGTTTTCAACCCTATGTTTGTTTTTATCCAAAAATATGGAAAACAATCTGCATCACCTTTTACAATCTCTCTTGTATATATTATATAACACATGCTAGTTATGCGGTCGACCCCTATTGCATGTAAAAATATGTAACACATATATGAATGATAAAACTGATATAAAAGTGATAACGAAGACTGTTGGTCGTCGGGATGTAATATTCTTACCGAATGGTTCCATAATGTTCTTAGGAGCTGCTCTTGACAAAGGAACCACCCCTTACGATGCTCTCGAGCACGTTAAATACTTATCCCGTAATATTTTTTGTGGGAACACAAAAAAATTGTATGGGAACACTGGGAGGGTAAAGAGGTTGTCAAATGGCTATAGTATTGAGATACGGTAAGGTAATAGAATGTTTAACGAAGCGACGGATTGAATTTTAAGAGGTGTCCTTAAGAGCTTTTAGGCTAATGTCGCTGCGCCTCGCGATGGTACAGCAGGGCGTTCATTTTTAAGGTGAAACTGTCAATATTCATTTTACATTCGTTGTATCGTTCCTGCATGTTAAATATTTACACGCCCGACTGTAATATATAATTAATTTTATTTCATTTTAATCAGAATTAATTGAAATAAAATTTCATATTTTAATCAGATACCGGTAATCAGGCGAGTAATTGTAGGTTACCATTTTTTCATCGAAGGGATATATTTGTCAGTATAACCTTAAAGAGCCCAATCTAATCTACTAGTAGATTTTAAACATTTGGATTGGTTTAAACATTGGTCCTTGGAAAATGTGCGTAAATCACGCTATTTGTCGCTTCCTTATCTCACGGGTATTTAATGCCTGGTTGACTTTGGGGTGGTTTATTGCGATAGTTTTGGAATACCGATAGTAAGGACTGTGAAGTTTTTTTTTGACTTTTTCCAAAAAATTGTCTATTACCTCCAAATCATCCTGAACGTTTAATCATTCTCCGTAGCTTCGCGATGAAGATACTTGGATGAAAGTCAAATAACAATCTTCGTACTTTTTTATTATACGCTTTTTTTCCATCCCTCGATTTTTTGCACCCCTTTTTTTTTCGACTTTTCAATATTACTTCTCACGGGTATGGAAAAGTTAGAGAACATTAATGGTACCGAGGTAATATTAACCGATGACTTTTAGTGCCACCCCTAAGCACTTTCAACTGTCACGGGTCGAATTCACGAAGAATACACTGCACGAATAAGTGACTACGATAAATTCATTAAAACAATTGATATACAAGAATTTTGTAAATCTCTACCACCCCCTAAATTGAAAGATGGTAAAATCTTTAAAGATCACAAAAATCAAATTCCCTAGACAATCTTCCCCGCCCGAGTAGATACATCGGCAAGGAATTAATGTAAACGATTTTAATTGTAAAAGCTTGAAAAATAAATAAACCCACAAATCGACAGGTTCAAACGTTACTGGTCGCCATAATTGCCCATATAATTAAAAAAGTCACAATATCTCGTTCGATATATTAATTATGCATAAGTCACTGTAATTAAATTTTGCGATCCCACCCCCGCCGTTCAATCGCATTCCTAGCATCCCTCCTAACAAGCTCTCCCTATCGATGCAAACCAACAACATTATTTCCAACAACACGCAGGTCAGAGTAATAAAAAAAAAGCTTTTTACGAACTTCGCAGAATGAACTCGAGGTGACTGGATACCAAAGTAAAGGTGGAGCGTGCCTGGGTAGGTCGCTACCGCCGAGAAGAAGAAGAAGAAGAAGGAGGTCGATGAGGAGAAGGATTAGAAGCAGCAGCAGCAGCAGCAGCAAAGGCGATGGAGGCGAACGGGACTGAGAGCAGCCTGAACGGCACAGAAGCCAATCGGACTGTCACGCCAATTTTTACCATAGGCACGGACTTCATTACGCAATGGTGAGTCATATATTGCTATTCAATTTCATTCCGTAATGTTGCTTCGGAACACCTGTCGATAATTCCTGTGACGTAATGCCTCTGCGGATACTCGATACATCGAACTATTTACAAAGAGAAACTTTGCCTTAACGTAAATTCGTATCTTGAAGGTTTTTCAAGAATTCATGGAACGAATTAATACACATATATACATATTCTTGTGTGTCGCTGTCGCTTGTTGCTCCATGCTAAGTGCTTTACGTATACAATGCAGAAAATACTCAATTACGCGAAGTGTGTGGGATAGTCATAAGGCAAACTGACAGTCACAAGTGCTACGTATATATTAGTGTGTGCGTATATCGCGTACATATGTATATTTTATAATACTTCTACCAACGTTACTTGAGTTTCCGATCGATTTTACAAACGCCAGCATTTTCTCTTCTATCATTGATTCTGTACATGAACCATTGGGTACCATACATACCTGTGGGGTATATTGAAGAAGAATATTATTGATTATTATACTCAATTGGTAGACTATCAAAAATTTTATTTACCACGATATGATCGTTTCGAAAGGTGATCTTTTAATTCGTTTATATCGACTATTTATAAGGAATTTCGATTCCATTGTCAAACGAACCGTTAAGAACTCGCGTGAAAAAATAGTAAAATATACTGCTCGTCCGATCGATACCAAAGTATAGGTTACCCGTGCCTACATATTTTTTCCTTGGAGAATTCTTTTTCCAGAAAGCACATAACAATTTGTTTTTCATATGAATACCCGTTTACAGTCGTATCGCTCTTACGAGAATTTACATAAGTGAACAAGTTGATACGTGGGTCGATAATTACATGACTATTTTTCCTCTTTTCTTTTCATTTTACTGAAATTCGTAATTGCGAATAACGAATGCAGCTTCGCGTGAAGCGACGAGATGAGAAAGTTGGAAACGTCTCTGGAAACTTTCTGTTGGTCATTCGAAAATGTATTTAGCAGCTGCGATTGCACGGTTGGAATTCCTTAATGGCGATAAGCTAGGTGTAAATAGAGACAGGAGGTAAATACAGTCGTTCGAGAGTAAGAGAGAAGATAATAATTGGGAGGCGCAATTACAAAAGCACGTGGCACGGCAATTCCGCACTTCCGTAAAATCCAGGAGAGTTTGACTTTCAAGCATTCTCTGGTTCGACCAATTCCAGTGAATGGTCATTATTACGAAATGGAGTAATAATATCGCGTGATATCCTCCCATGGGCGATCGATATCGAAACATTTCATTGGCAGAGTAAGATAGGCAATGTGATGTATAGGAAATTGCATAAGAGTGAAAAAAAAAAGAATGTTATTAATTCATCGAACATATTTATATGAACTAAATTAGTATCGGAAACTTTCATATGAATTTTTAACCAAGAGTGTTAACTAAAAATAAATTTCCGAAAATTTGGTAATTAATTTTTTACTCGATTTATCGATATAGTCGTTCGTATATATTTTATATGAAACGTTTATCGATTACGAGTGTAGGCCAATTACGACTTCACTGAGAACTTTCTGTATCTGGAGGGTGGGTATTCTTGAAGTAGTTGCCGAAGCAGACTAATTAACGGATCACATTAGAATTTGGAAATAATTATAAAGATCGATTTATCGGGTTATCGTTATATAATTATAATTAGGTATCCTGCCTTCATATGCCTAATCACATTTACACGCTCGCCACTAATTAAAATGATAACTGGACTCGATAACACCAATCTATCGTTATGCACAACCGTAATAAAAAAAAAAAAAAAAAAAGAAAGATCCGATAACAGTAAATCTCTATTTTTTCGTTAATTATATCACATTCGCATTCTCGAGACTAATAAAAATAAGCTAATCCCAGTGACGTAGAGGTCTATCGCTGATGAGCGTGTTTCACGGGACCCTGGGCAAACGATAAAACTCGTATAAACGAATCCGGTCCAAATTGCATCCTTGACCTACCGCAAGCCAGTGAATAGCGAGCAGAGCAGTCAAGCCAAACAGGAAAAGATGAAAGAAAAAGAAGCCGACAGGTTAGCCGTGCTGTATGGTTAAAGGCAGGTACTGAAAAAAAAAGTGTCTGAAACTTTTACTTCAGCTGGGAAATTTCAAATATTTTTGACAAGTCCGAACTATCTGGTCGGAACTCCATATGGTATAGCGTGTGCTGGGATTTTCATATTATGTACGTAGAAATGTAACAAGTATAACTGAATTCGTTCCGATGGTGATGTATCGTGAGAAACTGTTTCGAGCTTGCGTAACCGCAACTTCAAGATAGAAAGCTTGTTCTACACCATGTGACTACTGGCTACGTTGTCTGTCTTGGCTGCTGATTGAATTTCTGGTACGTCGACAGGATCGTTCATGGGGTTGAAAAGAGAAAATTCGCTGAGACCATCGTAATTCTTAGGGGATACGGAATATCTAATGTTTTCAGTCGTGGGACTATTTATTGGTTATCCAAGGGAAAAGGAGTCAGTTAACTTACGTAACGGAGAATCGTGACGTATCAGGCTCCTTCGTTCTTGGCGACTTTTGCGAGTTTCAAGGGGTTCACGGGGTTGTTATTTACGTTGGCGAGGCACGATGCATCAGTCGCAAGAGAATATTTATTCCTATGGAAATTCGAGATAGTCTCTTAAGGGTTGTTTGATTTTGAAAGAGAATTCTTTGATTTATTGTATTATTTTTATTACAGGACTATTGCGCTCACTGTGCACCCACCGAAACAGTATCCCTTAAACGATTAAAAGAACTGTGCTGTTTTTGAGGTATCAGCCAAAAAGAATTCTAAGCAAAATTTATAACTTTTTTATGAAGTTAACAATTTATGGATCTTTTTATTAGAGGGTGGATTTTGTACCGAAGGAAGGAATGTAGTATGGCTCTTTTAGGGGAGGAACAGAAATGTATACTTTTTAAAAATTGCTTAGCGTGCGACATACAACTTTGGTGAATTTGTAAACGAATTAAGGGTAGAAAAGATGGCTTTAAATTATACTGCTTAAAACCGTAAAACAGTAATTTCGTTTGAACGACCCAAAGCGTCGATGCCTCATTGTTCGTCCTCTGTAATTGGAATTAGTGCTTAGTGGGAGAAGGATGCTGGTACGAAGGGATGAAAAGGTCGAGTGAAAGGGTCAAGACGAAAATCTGTCAGTTTGAAGAATTTCGTCAACTGACGTAGAGCACTGAATAAAGTTCTTATCCCTGATATATATATATATATATATATATATATATATATATATATATATATATTCTGATAAAATTCGACCGACGCATAAATAACCTTCACGATTGACCCTTGACCTTTTGCAAATGAAGTTCCGATAATTTTCCCTCAGTTACCCAATCCAAAGAAGGACTCTTGACACAGAATTGGTGAAAGGATTGAATGTAGTTTTTTCCAAAATCAATAATCGTACTCAAACTCAAAAGCCTATAATCTATTAATATCTAAAAATACTGAATAGTACATTTTATTAAAAAAAAAAAAAAAAAAAAAAAACCATCGAATTCAAAACCTTGTGAGGATATAAGCCCCTATGAAGATACGCACTAGTAGGAGTCGTGATCGATGATAAAAGGATCAAAGTTTTGATTAAGGCGATTACCTTTTTTTTTTATTGACCTTGTACCCCTATGTAATCTAATGGACGACTTGAGACTGAGATTCGAGACATTAAAAATTTTATGAGTTTCTTGTTTTCCGATCGCGACCAGAATATCCGTGAGAACAAGTCCAACGCCTTAAAATCCAAACTACCCTGTGTTCGCTGTCGCGTTTCATTCTGTCGTCAAATGAAAAGGGGACCTTATAGCAGTAAAATTTGTGAAAATCCTCAGCGCGATGCGACTAACGTCAGAATGCATTTATACTTCGAAAAAAGGACGTGGCTCATGTCCATCGTCTCTTAAAAAGACTATCTCTCCTTATATATATGTATACCTATCGCATCCTAAATTCAATACAAACAAGCAAATGACACATCATTCATCCTCGGTAAATCGAGATTTGTTATAAGTGAGTACACCTTGTTCAAAAAGCTTTTCCTATCTCTCTTGCATTAAACCTCCAATTAATTGCGTAATTACGAGGGATGCTTCGTATTCAATATCATCAAGTACCACTGAACAGATTGACTCTCTCCATAGAATCCTTAAGGGATCTATCATGTATACTATCTAGATTTCCGTATTATTTCTATATACCACCAATACATCCTCTCTGTATATTACCGTGAAAAACGTCGATGGACCAAACGAAATTTTTCAAAGCTTTTTTTGTTCTTAAATAGAACAGGTGACTCAAAACGCCTTGGCCTGCTTACTCGCTCTGTTTACCTGATAGTTTGATAACGTCTCTTTATCGATTAACACCCTATACAGTCCATCATAGTGGCAGCTCCTACTACGGGCCGAAGGTAAAGCTCTTCGTTAACTGTAAGCTAAGGTATTATAGAAAGAGGCATTTCAATCCTGCGATGCATCATGGGAAATGTGTCAAACGGCGGCGCCGCCACAAACGTGTCTAGTGTCTGTCTAACTTGACTATATGAGTCTTGAAGTAAATTCGTCTTAACTTTTAGTATGTCCCGTCCCGAGTAAGACACCTGGAGTTGCAGCATCCGTGAGTTAGTTCCTACCTCGTTTTCTCCCCATGAAAAATATCTGTTTCTATAATACCTTAGTGTAAGCAGCAGGTTCGAAGGTCTTAAGGATTTATATTTTTCTAGCCGACATATATGTGTATAACATGTTGTCAGTATAAAAATTTACAAAAAGACATGAAGAGATGATTTAATGATGCTTTTTGTTTGACTTCTGTACAGATAACTAATCAATCAAATTTCGATGTCATCGTTTTATCGGAATCGTTATATAAGTTGTGCAAACTTATTCCTCTCACGCTTAGCCAAGCATTGAAGATTCGACCTGCTTTGTCTAATTTATAATCTCAGATCTTACTCAAGAATCAATCCGATATTGTTACGCCTCACGTGTTTCCAACTCTGTACACGCAATGTCCCACCAATCCAGCTCCTTTTAAGTAGCGTGACTGCGTTTCCGTGACGCAAGAATCGACCAATCAATATATCCTAGAGAATATATGTGTATACATGTACAGTCGCGCTCGAATCAGCTGAAATGCAGCGAACGAAATCTCAATGCATTCTCCGATGTAGTTGCAATACCTTTGAATTGCATTCGATACCCTTTCGCTCTGGAAATGAATATCATTTTCCTGGATGCTGTGGAATGACGTAGGTATGTATATTATATGTATATATATATATATATATATATATGTAAATGGCACACTCAGTACAGTCTACTGGTATCGTATGGAACTCTCAGCTGGAAAATTGTATTTCGAGCATGAAATCAGCAGGATTCTAAGATGCTATGAAAGCATGTGTAAAATATATATATTATATAATTTGCATCTTATACGTTTATGTGTCTAACTTTGCGTATATAACAGTGATAGAGATTTCTTATATTTTCTAGAGTATAGTAATACCAGCTTTCTTTCGGGGTTTTTTTTTTTCAGAGACTTTCTATTGAATATCGGCGGATGATAATTGCATAGATCTTTTTCTCTTCTAGTACTTTTCAATGGTTTTCGCCGACGGCGGGAAATATAGTGGAAATACCAAAAGGGAGGGGGGTGGGGGGTGAAGCAGCGTGGAAAGATGGGAGAGCCACTGTCTGTTTTTCATGTAGACACAATATTCCAGAGCGAATAGGTAGGTACGGGACCAATTCTACTCCTGATTAAACAATAAAAGAACACTGGTCCGGAGATTATTACGTCCCCTGGATATTTGGAACCGGATTCAATTCTGGGTAATAGCCACTACCAGGACTTCGAGGCTGCCCAGGATATTTTGCTTTGTGTCATCTTCTTTATTAATCATGACAAACTGTTTGTAGAGCTTTTTCTTTTAACTTAACGAATTTCTATGTCACATACTGGCTACTTCGCTTCTTAGTCATTTGTCTTTTTAACGTAATCGTTTATACCTTGCGAAAGGTGATTTCATAGTCTACTGACGGACGTGTGAAATTGTAAAAAAAAAGTTTTTTTTCATAATCTTGTCCATGACAAAAATTTTGGCGTGCCGTGTAACATTGTGACGGTTGCGAAAACAATTGGGAAACATTAATTTTTGACAGCTAGGGATGCTGTACTCGAGAATTCGTATTTCGACCATAAGACTGAATAGTGCAATCCTACATCTATCCATTCTCGTAGGTGAAACGATTCATATCTTTTTGCTTGTGTTATAAAGGGGAGTCTGTAACTCAATACGCGAATACCGGGGGAGCCCCTTGAAAGCCAAAGGGAGCCAATGATTCCGTTTTACTTTCAGCTGAAATGTGAAACTCCGACGTTTGATCCTGGTAGGGTGGTGGTTCCCCGACTGTCTTCATTCTTATCAATCACACTCAAGGATGTCCAATCTATATCTACCGCCATTTGTTGAAAGATTTTTTTTTTCGCCCAGGTCCCCTTACCACCATCCCCCATGACCCTTCGTCATCTTACCCTTACGTTACCTCGACTTCGGATAGTCACAAAGCCCCGGATACCTTAACGAACCATAAACGTCACGATGCCGCGTACAATCTATTTGAAAAATGTATTATTTTCACCAAGATCCCATCATGTTTCTATTTTTCATACATTTCTCAATCACCATTTTGACTTTGTCGTTATCACATACAAAATTTTGGCCAAGTGACAGTTGACCGAAATATCTTAAGGACAGACGAGAAGAGCTTGCGTGGCATGGCTTCGGGGCAAATCCCTGAAGCGTCCGAAGGGATTAGGATAGGTTACACGCGGCATAAGGTTGATAAGGACACTTACGGATATCGCGGTCCTGATACGACCAACGAAAAACACACTTGCTCCATTTCTTCGTAAAACTTGGTTGATCGGGGAACCAATTCGAGTCAGCATGAATCACCTATCGGACGATCCATCGCAGTTTGAGAAATGCTTGTTGCGGCTCCGAGCAAAAAGTTTCGCTCTGACAGATAAGTGAATTCATAAGAAATCCTAACGCCTATACATATACTCTATACATAAGTTGGAGGACATTTCGTTGTATGGCTACAGGCGTCGATGTATCCGTTTCTGAAGCCCCTTTGGAAACTTCACTTGCCGGGGGTGAAAGTGCATTCTGTGCATGAACGGAGTGGCGAACCAGAGACACAGATATAACGTGTTGCTTTTCTTATCTCTGATGGAATGCAACGCGTTATGCCAGTATGTGTGTATAGTGTATAGTATAGTCTAACGGCAGATGTCCAAAGGATCTCCAACAACGAGAAAGCGTCGTAACTGCGCTTTAATGTTTCCGGACTCTCAGTCTCTCTTTCTCACTTTCACCTTTGATTTTTTTTGTTACGTTGACGTTTTTTCCCTCTCTCTCTCTCTCTCTCTCTCTCTCTCTCTCTCTCTCTCTCTCTCTCTCTCTCTCTCTCTCTCTCTACTCACCAGCTACTACCTACTGTCGCGCAGTACATCCCTCGATAATCGTGTCGCTGGAGACAGTGGTCGGAGGCTGTTTAGGGGACCAGAACGACCCTGGCACATCCCCACAGAAAATGGCCTCTCCAACCCGCCTTTTTCGCGTCAATGCGAACCGCAAAATCTCTCTTATTCGCCCCTTTGCTATCCAAACGCGATACTCCCTACCCCTTGTCGCAGCTTCCTTCGAGATTTTTCACCCTTGGAAAATCCAAAGCCTACGCTCACTCGCCACCTTTGCAAATAAATATTCTGCCAACGTAAATCAAGACAGTCAGTTTCATTTGCACTCTACGTCACATCTTATCCGCCATTCAGGCTCTTCTTACTGATTACACGGGATTGATAATAATTCTCAGAAAGCTCAAAAGTTTTATCGCTGCTCTGACAAGTGCTTAAGACGTAATCAGGAGACTACCCAAGTGTTATCATGAATTTTTATTATCCCTTTTTTTTTCACTGTCTCTATAAAAGTTCTAAGTTATCATGGACGTACTGTACCACGTAATAGACTGTCCATATATAGGTATACAAAGGACGTGGAGAATCTCATCCATCGGACAAGTTAATCGATCACGATTATCTTCCACAATATTTGGTAGTGGGCCGGAGTGGTAGTTACGCGTACCGAAAATGGAATTTTTTTTGACTATAAAAAATGTTATATCATCCTATGTGTAATTGAAATACCTGAACAAAAAAAAAATGCTTGTGAAGCATTCGTTTTCCACGTAAATTTCCATGAAAGAGCCTGTTAACGTCCTTTTATGGCACACGTGGTATACGCTAGTCGACATAACCTACGGGAAAGTCCCATTATAATATGATTGTAGGTACCAAGCGAATATTCCCTTCACTCTATCAAAAATCCTATCTGGTACCAGTGTACTTTGTGAATAAGGAGCGATTGAAAGGCTGATCCACGTGTGGCGTCTGACCACTGAAACTCCAGTTGATATCGTAAACGACGTTCCGATTCGTCAAAAGAATTTATCTCATCTAATATAATCTGTTTTGATGTGATTCAATCATGAGGGTTTTTCCATGAAAATCGTATAGTCGTAAGAACAAGTGAGCTATCGGCCTCCCATTAGCGTAGCAACGGTTTTGCGATTAACGTAACGTACGCGCAATTCATTATCCTAATTGCCTGATCGTGCCTCGGGAAAGTAGTGCAGGCAATTAATAATCGATCGATATCACTAACGAAGTTCGATATCGACACGAGTGTCGCTCAGCGGTGATTCCAGTCGTGAAATATGGTACGAGTCATTAAGATTTTTTTTTTGTTTATCGAAACTACGTAAAAGCAATTATTACCACTTAGTAATTTACGTTCTATAAATACTATATGTATACATATTTAACAGAATAAAATATCGCGTGTGAAAAACCCGATACAGTCAGAAGGGAAAGGTACAAACACACAGGCGAAAGGACTGTGAGAGTGGCCGAGCGATGAATTATAAATGCGAGGAGTCGAACTTTTTGACTTGGTTGGGATTAGACGTTAAAATAAGTTTCTTTCGTAGTCGGCGACGTTTCTGAATCGCGGTTCGTTATTTACTTACCTTACCTTTGACTTTTATCCGAGATTCGGATAAAATTTCCAAGAAGCACTTTTAGCACGGATGAATACTTCATACAGGGCGATGGATCTGCATCTTCTCGGGCGTGAAATTTACCTAAGATAAAACGGCAATAAATGATTCTGGATGGCAATAGGTTAAGCGAAGTTAAAGGTGTTTGAAAAATTTGTATTTTCTTTTTTATCGACAATCGCGTTAGTCGTTATCAAATTATTGACATAGGTCAAAGGTTCGCCAGTAAATAAATAAATTATGAAACATATGCAGTTGATGGGCAACAGTGTTAAAATCACTATATATGTAGATTTAATTTACGTGAACATTTACATTTACTCGGACAATCTTCGTTCAATGTTGAAGCCTCCGTTATACGTTGTAAGGCGTCTTCAAGTTGATGCCATTTAAATTATACGGATTAAATATTTCAAAGGCATTGCCATTTACACCGGCTTGTTTCGCACGGCATGCTTGTCAGCATTTGGGATGGATCGATACCCCGAAATATCCTATCGATCCCCAAGGGTGCGATGAAGTGTATCGGCCGTTAAGCAGTAGACGTGGAAACTGGCCAGAGGCTGGAGGTTACAACACCCCGGGAGCTTTGCGAACTGTGTTTCGGCAATAAAACGAAAGCTGTGTCGATTGAAATAATTGTCATCGACGACGATGACGTCGAAACGCATTGATTTTCTTTAGAGCCTCGCATCTCGGCAACATTTGATTGCCACTCTTAGGATATATCTACCCTATATTTTTTGTTTTAATTTTTTTATTCACATCTCATAAATCCATCTCCTAAGCATTCACTCTTCACATTTCACTTCACATTTCGCGAGTTGAGGATAATCAAAGACAAGAATTTCATTAAAAATTTGTATCAGATAATGAACAACTGTGCGGACCATTTAACCGTTCATTGGTGTATCATTAGAGGAAATTGATCATACGTTCAGAAATACCTAGGTGCGCATATAGCATAGTATTATTGAGGTACACACAAGGCAAAGGCTCGAACCTGCGGTCGAAATGGCAGCCATTAGTGTTCTTGTCACAAGTCAATTAAGCAATATCTTTGTCGACATACACGTTGCAAGGGTGTTCGCCTATATCTGTGCTTTGCGTGACTGCACGAATCTGGAATGGATCCTTAATGACGGAGAACAGCTTGTATCCCGTTCCAGTGTGCATCGGTCCTTCCTGTCATTGGAAACCAAAGTCACCACCTAGACCCCTACCACCTATCTATAGCTTACCGTAGTGAACCTGGAGTAGCTACAGTCTACGTATACCAACCTGAAGCCACTGTTGCTGGTGGCTTAAACGTCAATTGAATATGACGTTGCGGAGGTAATCAGTCCTCCTCCTGATTACAAATTAGCTCAAACGAAGCTTAGAGGAGGAAATTATAAAATTGCTCCGGTTAATAGATTATTCTTAGAGGGTAAATCAATTTTGAGAAGATATACATAGTCTATGGTATTCGAAAAGTAATTTATCGATATTTCATTGGATCGCATGACAATGAGATCAATCGGTCGAAGCTGTGCATAGGGAATAAGGTGTGCCTTATCCCTTTGACCAAGGGTCGAGAATTCGTTAAGGGCGATTGGGAGTTTTCCAAAAGCATTCAAAGGGAATCACTGTTAATTTCTTGGCATTAATATTGTTGTAAATGACTGATGTCATCCCCAGGGGCTACGAGGCCAAGAAGGAGCTCGTTCGTCAACGTCTATGAAATTCGTTCTTTCGATCTTTCTTTTAAACACGTCGTAGGTCCTTCCATCTGAAAAAAAATGTTAACCAACAACCCTCTCAAGAAGGCGTGGAGGGATGACACTGAAGGTATCGCTATTAGTTTAATACTTGACCGTGACTTCTGTTAAATAACAATTTTTTGGTAATCGTAAAATTGTTTCACTACCCCTACGAGGGCAAAATGACCATCGTCACATTCTCATTTGCGTAATCTCTCGAATTTCAAGGCACCCCCTACCTATTCATACATTTCCCACGCTTATGCCTCCCTTGGAAAGTATTCTGGATCCGTGCCGGAAACTACCCCCAGCGCGATATCTTATCGCAAGGGGGTTTGCCAGACCTATTGTCAATTTAACGAACCCTGATGACCGCTCGCAAAGTCGACCGACTTCAACGGACCTCCGCGCGCCACTGTAACAACTTAGACGTATACCAGCTACCAGCTATACCAACTGCCTATAGTCACCACTCATAAAATTCCACCAGCTGTTGTACTCGTGAACTTAGTCCTAGTCTACGCTGGAGTCCTGTGTGTGTGTTTTCGAGGCCGGATAGCCAAGGCCGCCTTTCTACCCTTAATGATCGTGTGTCGAGGTCGTGGACTTGGCTACCACAACTCAAACTCTAATTCAGGCTGAGCTTCGAGTATTTTATGTGAAGCTTATCGATCTCTACTTTGCTTATCGTTGTAGGCCTACAATCGTTGTAGCCTGTGTCGTTCGACATTTTCACATTCCCTGGCACAAACTGTGAACCCTTGTGTGATCGTAATTTTTCACGTCCAATTCGATTCTTTCTCTGATCCTAACAATTAATGACGATCCACAATAGCGTCCTGGCATGCATTGGTACCTGATGCAACCAGTAACTACGGTTTACCTTTCCTTTCCACTTTGAGGGTGGCACTCCCGCAGTCTCCTCTCTCTCTTTTCCTCGTAGAGAGAGAAAACAATTCTGGAGTGATTTTAACTTGGGTTGTACGGCAGTATTTAAGGCACGATTTTAGAAAGGTTATCAACGAGTTGGTTATCAACAGTTGGATAGCTTACTTAGTGACAATGAAAATCCTGTCTTGGTGTAATCCTGTTTTTACATGGACAGCTGTGTCAACGATGGAGGCTATTACTTGAATAATGGGCTTTCCGATAAGAAGTTTAATACCCAGTCATTAAGAAGTACAGGAGCTTGAGAAGGAGAGGGAGGGAGAGGGAGAGAACACAAAAAATGTCTAGGTATATGTATGTCCGTGAGAAACTGTAGAGGCGCGAAGCAAGCTGAATGTTCATTACTTGAAGTTTGTGGCAATGACTGAGATGTCTTACTTAGAGCAAGCTGCGATATGCAATGTTTACGATAATTACACTGGTTTAAAATTTTTTTTTTTTAAATACGTCAACCTTTACTTCAATATTTATGCAATTTTCATGTGACACTTTTTCTGCTCCACGTGGCTTCTTTATTACCGATAGTAGGTATCAATCTTTTTTTTCGAAGAAACTTGAGCGTGTAGCATGGAAAGGACGTGATTAAGGTAAAAAAATTTAGGGGGAATTGAAAAGCAGCACGAGAAATGCTAATCAAACATTGTCGAATGTACGAATTAATATTAAGGAACGACTTTTCGGTCTTCCGATGCAGTTAGGTTGAAGTTCGATCTGATTAATATGGTATTATCTTGCGTTAATTTAATGAAAATGAAAAATTTGTAATCTCCATACATAAGGGCTAATTGAATGTACAGGGTTTTGAAATTTTCAATTAATTATTTTCTGATGAACAACATAATTAATTGAATCTCTTTCAATATATTCATATTGTTAGTTAATATCTGTCACGTAATTAAAAAATAAGAGTAAATTCTTTGAGGTAAAAAAATCTTAAATCATACAGGCAAATCTTTAAAACATTTCCTAGTACAGGCAGACCTCACGTTTTCTTATATTTTTCTCAGTCGCACAGTGTGCACGACCCTTAACGAGATGGCTGATGAGATTGAAAGTAGGAAAAATGTCTCTGAAGAGGACATCAGACGAAAAGTGGTATAAAACACGTTGGCTACGTCATTTTTAAGTAAATAGATCGCAGTGCATTCTAGCAAAAAAAACTTGTGGAATCTTTGAATTAAAAAGATACAGACGAGATAAATATCACGCGTTTGATGAAAATCGTAACAAAAATATTCTGGTTCCTGATTAAACGTCTGGGTGTCAATTTTGCATTAGACTTGATTGAAGTTGAAATTTTAAAAAAGACTGAGTCGAGGGTACATACAGTAGGCACTGGTCGGTTCGCCACGATGGAAGATGCCTAATGAAGCTGTTTGTATGCAGCTTTGTCGTGTCATGGCAATCTGAGGTCTCGTTAAATTTTTAAGACCGTTTTCATGGTTAGATCCAGGAAATGTTAACCGGTAACTGGGATATCCTCCCCGAGGATATATCCTCTTGCAGTATCCATAATGGTGAATGACCTTATCCACCTCATTCCAGACCCACCACTATACTTCCTTCTCTAATCTATATCAGCCCCAGCTTCCGTCCACCCTAGAGAATTTTAGATTTAGAGGGTGATAAACGCGTCGAACGATATCGCCCAAAATGGGACACCGGCGCTTAGGATCTCTTGAACATATTTTCAGAATGGATCCTTTCTGGCCCTTCACAACGAAATCCCAAAAACTCTAGGGAAATGGGGGAAGCACTTGAACCGGGAAATGATTCTTGAGGATTTTCGATTTATGAGAAGAGGATAAGATAACGATTTTTTAATCTATATAATAGCAAGCATACGTCAAGTTTTTTTTTCCGAATAAGCGACAAAGTACCATGGGAATGTTTTATTCTTTCGTTTTTTTTTTTTTTTTTTTTTTGGAAATCATGAAAAATGTATCCTCGACTTTTAGAAAATAATTTCGCCTAGGGTCATCCAGGGATTTAGGGAAATGACATCAGCGCAGGAAAGGAAGGATCTGCTGCGCCAGTAGAGAAAAGTTGGCCTCGATATCATCTGCCCGGAGCTATGGGTTATGTATTTCGTGTGCCGGAAGGGTGGAGTCTTTAGAAAGTCTGAACTAGCACTGAGACGAAAAATAAAAATATTTCTACTCCCAGAAAACATGCGAAAGGTATAAATAAAAAATGCAACGACGGTATCAGAGTCGATGAAACATTTTCTCTTGCATACGAATATGATCGATCGTGCAAAAGCGTAGTGGATTATACAGAAAATTTTTCTAAATTATTCATCCCATTAAACGAGCATTAGAAAAAAAGAAGTATAACAATAGACGCCTCGTAATTCCATATCGCATAAATAATTTCCTTCAACGATGCCAACAGACTCATTGTGAAAATCAAGTTACGTAATCCAAACGTCGCCAGGGATTTGGGAAAGTCGTGTGCGTCCGTTTTCACGAGATACATGTGCAGATATGTATATTAAAATTTATGAAAAATCGTCGTGACGCAAGCCTATGATACGGTATATAAATACATAAAGCGTTAAGTCTCCCTTGCCGGGACTACCGTGTAGAACGAGATACGGAAATCCTTATAAAATACATTTAAAAATAAAAAACCATAAATTTGAAGTTACAAAAGATACTCTTATTTCAGCACGAAATTTTGCGATTAAAACAATAGCTTCGCATCGAAGAGCCCGAAGAAAGTAACTCGGACCGCGATGCATTCTTCCGAAAGATTCGTATTTACTCTAAAATGCCGGATATCGGATTCGCATAGAAGTGAATTGCTGGAAAACGATTCTGACGTTTCGTCGGGGTGCACTTAGCCAGTCCAAAGTTTGAGGTAATCGCAAAAAGCCGATATTTCCGCGGTAATCTCTGCACCAGGAAGCAGTGCGGTATGCTGGACTGCAATGAGTCACGGCTCACAATGCAACAGTTTAATGCATCGAGAAAGTGCATCTAGTAAAATTCATGGAAGGTTGGAACCACGCCGAGTACTTGTTGCCTCTCCGACGTCTCGCATCCCTTATCGCTTCTTCTCTTATTCTCTCGAACCACCCCCTACAGTCAGCATATCACTCCCACTCTCTCTCTCTCTCTCTCTCTCTCTCTCCCTCCCCCCCTCTCCCCTCCCCCCTCCCCACTCCTTTTACAGAACGATGCGCAACACAGTCCCACCCCCGTCCCCTTCTCTTTCCACCTTTATCCGTCCGTATGATCATGCCATTCCACGGTGATGATCCTCTGCTCAGCGGGGCTTATATTCTCCTTCCCAGCGACCAACCCCGTCAGAGACAAGGCAGGGAGACATACTAGGGGTTGCATATAGGCGACTCTGCTTCATCCACAGGGCCACTCATCTTTTAGCCGACGCCATGCAGAACGTGGCATTTGTATGAATATCAACGCTCTTCTGTTCTTTCTGGCTGTTTCTGTTTTTCTCTTGACTGTCCATCTCCCTTCCTCTTTCTTTATATATATATATATTTTTTTTTTTTTTTTTTTTTTTTCTTTTCCGTCAGTCCTCTCCCTCTGTGCAATTCCGCACGATCCTCCAGTGCGAATTCCTCCAGCCGTAACCTCGTTGACTGGCTGGAATGTCGGCCTTTTATACACAGGAGGCTTGGGATATTCGCATGTTTCGCATATACCTATTAAATATTCTTAGGTCACTGGGTATGTAGAACGTCGACAAGAGACAAATGCATCCTTTCTCATTCACTGGGACGTAGATACGCGTTGCGTCCTCGACGAGGTATTTACAAAATGAAAGGTCAGACACTCGGCTAGAATTTTGAGTATTATTTTCTTGTTTTCTCAAAGGGTGCAAATCGAATTGTTATCCAGGGTCATTTTGCCCTTTGGAACTTTTCGATATGTCACCGGCCTTCGTCGTGCGCGGCGCACGTTGCTGAAATCGTGCCGAGTATGCGAGAGTTCATCTCTGTATTTGTGCATGTGGTTGCGTAAATATGGAATTTCTTCGACGGAAGGGTGGAATAGAAAAGGGTTGTTCCGAGCAAGCGAATTCTAGAGGAACCGTGGAATCTAATGAGTAATCACGCTTGAAAAACCCCGACGGACGAGCATCACGACTCATTACACAAAGTACATATACAACCCTGTTTGTTGGCTTTTACAACCCTTAATTATATTAAGGGTAGGCGACTGTCTTACGGGTAGTCAGATGCATTTAGTACCCAGGTAAATAGCGAAAATCGATAACGTAATGCTTATAATATTTTTAATGGTGAGAGGGTGGAAAAAGTTGAACAAATTAAAAATGGCCGGCTCTATCGAAAATTCGTCGTTATTCGTGAAAATTTATAGATTAACGTCAGAAAAGCGGATTGTCGATAAATGCAAACTCGTTTTATTGCACCGGAACGCGAATCTCCAGCGGTAATGCAGCAGAAAACTGACAAGCAATTGCAATCCGGTGAGCAGCGGGATTTGCTCGAGCCTCGTCAAATTGCAACTGCTTCAGTCTCACGGACCAATGCAGACTCTTCTGGGTCGACTGGATACTTAGTTTATTTTTTATTTTTTATTTTTTTTTTTTTCCCATAGCCTTCTCCACTAATAAGGCCGATCAACGAAGCCGTCAGGGAAAAATTCGTTATCGCTTCTTTCACCCATAAATCTCGTAATTTTTCATCGCAACGTCCATCGACAATATTAACGTTGTTACATGACAAGTAGCTCTGTTACGTCACCGAGGCTCATTGACTTTCATCTAACGTCAATGGATCAGTCCCGAAAACAATGGCTGTCCAACACTGTGAATGCCTTCGGTTCAAAATTATATTGTATAATTCGTTCGGGTAACTATTATTTGCGAATGAGCTTCGTTTCTTTTTACCAAAGAATTTGAAAGTTTACACCGTCGCTTTTGTTGGCTCCAGACTGTACTCGAACGATCCACTTTTCACCGTCGCAAAGTCCGAAACGAATAATCCGGCAATCTCATAAAGTCCGTTAACGTCCAAGCGATTTCATCCTTCATCGGTCGAGCACAGTGTCGGCCAGCGAGGAGCAGAGTGCTATGTCTCTATCTTCTTTTTCATCTTTCAACTATCTTTCTCCCTCCCTCCTCCCTCCCCCGCGCCCGGTCAACTCTTTTTTCTCATTCGAGTTACGCTCGGATAATTTCGCAAAAGGGCAGCTTTAAGACGAGCAAGAACGTTGTAACGAGGACGAGTATTTATCCCCGATGATGTCAGAGATAACGGCGCCCCTCATTCCATTCTTCAAATTCGTATCACTTCCGCCCTTATCCGTATCATCAGCTGTGTTATCATTGAAACGACGTTTCGTCAGCCGTAAAATCATTATTCAACTATACCGTTTTCATTGGGTCGATGCTAAATTAAACATTTCAACTCGATCGGCCCTTGAGAAATAATACGTCACAGCCGACCCCTCGAGCATTATTAATTACGCATAGCAGTCCCGTTATCAGATACCAAAAACATGTTCGTTAAGAATCATTGAAGAAAAAAAGTACTGCCCCCTCTTTAAGGCACATTTCGTAATTCCTTGGCCCCGGGCAATTTTCACCGACTTGTATATCTATATACAGCGAGGGGATGGACGAACTGCAAGGGTAGGAGGTTGGATGGTGGTTCCATTCATCCTTATTTCAAGCTCATTGTGCGCTTCGTGTATTCAGCCTTTGACTTGACTCTCGTCGTGCTGCCACTGCAGCGGCCATAAAGGGTCTGCGCCCATATGTATGTCGTCAGGGCAACGAAGAAATACGTACTCGTATATTATTTAGGTACAGAAAAGATATAATAACAACTAATAACGAAATTTTAAATCATATACCTGTTCGATATCCGTTATATGGATAATAACTCTATTGCGCTACAATAATGTGTATGATCCTTTTCGTAGTAATAATTATGTTTATCTGCACGAGTGAAGTAGAGCGGATCCAACGATACTAATGAAATCTTTTCCATATCCAATAACTGATTCAAGCCTGCGCTATTAGGGGTAGGTAAGTAGGCATCTGCCTACTGCTCTTACCTATCCTATGACTAGAGCTTGAATTATTCAGTGGATGCTTTCACTCGTGCTTGGAAGGCTATTTCTGTAAGCGACAAGAGGGAGTCAAATAGAGCGAGAAGGTATTTATGGGCTAGACGGAGACTTCATTCTTTGTCGCGCCTCGCGATAGACTCTGCCCAAACGTATGTTGTAGGATAGCTCTAGGTATATTGTGGTTTCGTATATTTTAATGAATGTGACGTCACGGTACTAATGAGTCTCCTTCTTGTGGATTTACAGGAAATTAAAGAGACAGCGGGAACGTCTTTGTCGATACGTCTACAATCAGATCCTGACGGCTGAGTGTACACAATTCAATGGCTCCTGGCCGGATCCTGACGACCCACGTTGGAACAGTGGCGAATACGCTGACCTTTTGCCCGATTGGTTCCCCACCAATGCTACTAACTCCTCCGTCGGCAATGCAACCTCTCCGACTACTCAAGGTTCGCAATACATTTTGTCAGCTTGAATTGCCCTGCCGTTGCATCTTTGTAAGCTTTGCATATTTTTTTGCAGATGAGTCACTCAGTCCTGTGCTTCCGCCGTTCGAACTTTGGCAGACGATCCTGATCGCGTTGTGCTTAGCAATCTGTATAGTGCTCACCGTAGGCGGTAATATACTTGTACTACTAGCGTTCATAGTGGACAGAACAATTAGACAGCCGAGCAATTATTTCATCGCTTCACTCGCCGCTACTGACATGCTAATCGGTGAGTCTCACGTTTCCGGTATATTTGGAATTATTAGGAAACACCTTTATCTTTTGATTTCAGGTACAGTTTCCATGCCATTTTATACGGTTTACGTGCTCATGGGATACTGGGACCTGGGACCGTTACTGTGCGATCTATGGTTATCCGTGGATTACACGGTGTGCCTGGTGTCGCAGTACACGGTTCTATTGATCACTATCGATCGGTTCTGCTCGGTTAAGATCGCAGCGAAATACAGAAACTGGCGAACGAAGAGTCGCGTGATATGGATGGTGACTATCACGTGGATAATACCAGCTTTGCTATTCTTCATCAGTATATTTGGTTGGGAACATTTTGTGGGATATAGGGATCTAATGCCTGGTCAGTGCGCGGTCCAGTTCCTAAAGGATCCTGTCTTCAATACTGCCTTGATAATTGGCTACTATTGGACCACTTTGATAGTGCTGTTTATACTGTACGGCGGTATCTACAAGACGGCGTACGACATGCAGAAGAAGAGCGAGGCGAAGCAACGTAAGATGCAGTCTATGGTAGCGCTGAGTGCTGGTGCGATGTCAGGGATGGCTGGACGTGCGGCGGGTATTGGAATATCAAAGACACAGAGCACTCTGCTCAGTCAGGACAAGCCGAAAGCAGTGGGAGCTACACCCGGTGGTGGCGGTGGTGGCGGTGGTGGCGGTGGTGGCGGTGGCGGAGGAGTTCCGGTAGCGTCAATCAACACCACAGGAAATGGGGATAGCGTTGCCGTTCAGAAGACTTCCTCGAAAACGGCACTTGGCACTGGTACCACTGTAGAACTTGACGTCAAACAAATGAGCGTACCGATTACAGCGTCCGAGACGGAGAAATCAGAAAGATCGAGCAGCCCAGCATTTGATTCCGATGAGGATAGTACGATCGGTCCAGCGCAGCAATTGAACTGCGGTAGGAAAAGATCATCTTTGGCTGGTCTGGTAGCACAATCCGGTGCGCTCCAAGTGTTCAGTAGTAACGGTAGGATAAATGGTATAATTCCAGTGAAGGTGGAGATGAACGTCCCTGCGAGGAAGCCATCGCCGACGAGTCCTGGCGGTGATCAGGTCACTGGGAATTTGTCAAAGACTCAAACTCTGCCTCTGATCCAGGAGCAGAGCCTGCTAGATACGGACAATCCAATTGAGCCTGACAGGTCCAGCAGTACCCTGACCCCAGAGCAATCACTGAAATCAATAGGGACGGATCCAAGGACACGGCTCGGTACCATAGACAGCGAGGTTATGGGTAACGATGAATCTTTAAACACAACACCGTCTGCTCAATTGAGATTCTCTGTGACCAATGCTCAATCAAGCGCTCAACAGATCATCATACCACCTCCGTCACAATTTCAAAGTAGTCCACCGGTTTCTGACACCACCTCCTCGTCGTCCTCGACGGACAGACCCAAGTCATTGGTGGTATCCATTCAAAGTCAGATCACCTATGACATACTGACTGGTCTGGATGGTGCTGACCTTCGATACATGGACGAGAGTTCAGTGATAGTACCTAGTCCTTCTTACGAGAGTCCACCATCTTCTTTTACCTGCAGTCTAGCCAATCCGTTATCGACGGCGCCGTCGTCGCCACTTTTAGGAAACCTCGGCACCTCAGCTGCCAATACCAGTCTTCTTCAGGCGGCACTGATCCGCGCAACCGCCCAGCAAGCCGGAACAACCCAAACACTTATAAATTCTCAGCAGGAGCCGATCACCCAACATGCCTCGAGCCAAACACTTCCGCCTCGCGTGTTCATTACTCATCAGAGTAACGCGTCCTCGCAGACCTCACCGACAGTGAGTAAAGTCAACACTGAGGTCACTGTCAAGGCTGAGGACATCAGGCGTCATCAGCCGGTGACAACCGTAACAACCGTTGTGAACGAAACACCCACTGTTGAATCATCCAACAGCATAACGGACAGACTTTCCGATCCTGCACCGAAACCAGTCAATCCACCTCAGAACTCATCGTCCAGCAGTGTTGTTCCAACGATTTCCGGTACCACGAGCGGAGCGGAAGCCAAGAGCCAGTCCAAGAAGAGGGAGGCTGGCGACGGAGTAGAGAGTGGCTCCAGGAGAGACTTCGTTAAGACTATTGGTAAGAGGCTGAAGGTGAAGACGCAGAAAAAGGATCCCACTGTAGGAAGGCAAAAGTCCAGGACTGAAAATAGAGCTCGCAAAGCCTTCAGGACGATATCTTTTATTCTCGGAGCTTTCGTCGCCTGCTGGACGCCATATCATATATTGGCGCTCGTCGAAGGTTTCTGTGCGAATCCACCCTGTACCAACGAGCACTTGTACATGTTCTCGTATTTCCTGTGCTACGCGAATAGTCCAATGAATCCATTTTGTTATGCACTGGCGAATCAGCAATTCAAAAAGACCTTCACGAGAATATTAAAGGGCGATTTGCACATGACGTAAGAAAAATATTTGAATTATTTTCATAAAAAAAAAGAAAATCATAGGCCAAGAAATTAGGCCTCCCTGGAAACCGCACCGAATTATACGTGTGAATGTGGTCAAACTGGACAATAATGTAATTGAATATCTGTCTGAATGAAATAAATCGTTGATTGATGACACATGGAGCGAGTATATCGACGAAAAAAAAAAATTATACCGATAATTAATGTAATATATATATATATATATATATATATATATATATTATGTAAATACAATTATTCTTCTTTTAATTGCTCGTGACCTAATCAACTGTATATAATGTATATGTGTGTGAATATTTGTTAATTTATACATACGCATTACAGCACGCGTGTATATTAATCAGATATGACAATTCGTATGCATATACACTCAAAATAATATATATATATATATATATATATATATACATATATAAATACAGTAGAAAACGAAACGGTATAACGAAATTAATAATAATATTAATAATCAAACGTCTTATAAGCGCCGAACACACAAGTCACGCGTATCCTGTTAAGTGAATATTATGCGACACATAAATAAACGTACTAGAACTAAGCGTAAGGATTAAGATATCAATAAACCGTAAGTCGTAAGGAATATTAGTTACAATTGAAAAAAAATAATACTGCGTTGCGTTCATTACGCAAGCAGAATAATTGTGTATCTCATAAGTAATGATTACGGATAAGATCACAATTAAAAGACACAAAGTGAAATGTTCGAATGCACGAGAATCCCGATAGAAGCGCTCGTCGCGTATACGATTATGACGTAGGTGTGTAAACGTCGCATATGCACATATGTATATTCGCAATTGTATTATCGGTGATAATTCATTGAGTATCGTCTCGCTGATAAAATCTAATAAGGATGTAAAGAGCATAGACAACGAAGTACGAGAGAATATTCTCGGCACGAATGGTATAGAAAATTCGTCAATAATAATGAATTCGAAGAAATACTTAATCAGGAACGTACACTGCCTTCAGTGCCCTACATACGTGCAACAGGCCTTTATAATTTTTTTTTCTCACTAATCTTCATACGACTAATACCCCGGTGACGGAACGAATGTCTTGTATATCTATCGATCATACAGGGAATAATTTTTCCCTGGCGAAATTTCACGCGCTTAATTATAATTTGCATTGTGCGTATCTATAACATGCGTGATGATCGTATATGATTGATCGTAGCCTCTCAATCGGGATAAAGCAGTGCGTGAAAGAATGCATGAGATTATTTTACGTGGTAGCACACGTCGCTGGTGTTGTTTTGTCTGCGGATGTAAATGATAGTTAAAATTAAAAGAACATGTTCGTTTATATGTAAAATGGACGAGGTCAAGTGTTAAGGGATAAGGAAGGGCCCTGGATGAGTATTATGCCGCTCCTGAGCCCCCTGGCGGCACAATTCTCTCTGTAGTCTCTTTCGTTAATTCACTGCACAGAAGTTTTACGCTTAACCTAACTCCATTCCAGTTGCGTCGATCGATATTTTGGTGTTGTTAACGTATTAAAAGTGCGTGCCGTAGATGTAGGACCAAATTGAGGCTTGATTATTTATTAAGATAGATACACAAAATCCAGATGTTTTGTTTCTTATAACATTTCATCACTGCGAACGAAGAAATTTTTTTTCATGGCGATACGAAGACACTTTCTTTTATAATACGTATTGTGCACAGTCTGTCCCACATTTCTACGGTCAGCGTCGAGAATGAAAACTCGGAAGGAACATAAGTAAAAGTTTCTCGAGCATCTGGGGAAGGAAGGTGACGCGTCGACGTCGGTAAAAAATGTCGAGAACTATAGATAAGAACAAAGAACTATGAATCCTGGCGTCGGAGGAAGTTGACTACGTGTAGAAAAATATTAGACAATGATTTAAAATAATGTGAGATCCAAAAAAAAAATTCTGGTTCGAGCAATGTAAATAATTAGAGAAAATTGAAATTTACATTGGCACGAGATGGGTACGCGTTAATTTTTACGTAAAAGATATATATTGTAGGTGGCTGTAGGGCAACGATTACTGGGACGACAGATATTCGATCGAAACGTATCAATTAATAGATATTTTATATTGGAAATAATAATAAATCTCTGTACAGTGGATATGTTATGTCTCCCGGAAGACAACCTACAGTCGCGTTGAAGCGTAGATGCTTCCTATTTGCTGAAATTTAATGACGGATCGAATTGTTTCCAGATACGAATGTCACGTACGATGCGAATGAAACTGAGCACCTTATATAAGCGAAGTAGAAAAGGAGAATAAGTAATCGGAAACGACGGGCATTCAAAAGGAAGCGTCTTCCAATAGCGTGGAAATTCCTTGCTGTACCATACGTATAGACGTTTCGTAGCTCGAGACTATGTAAGCTGAAACGCTCGATGTATATGTATATACATTATGTTGTATATACATATACATATATACAACGTAGAATATATAAATATATAAATATAAATAAAGCAGTCGATAGAGGTTGCAATACGTATCTAGTAGATAAACAGATAAATTCCTAGCAAGAATAATGATAATGAGCGGCATTGGAAAAGCCATACGGAGGCTGTAATATGTAGAGGATGAAGAAGAAGAAAGAAGAGGCAAGCGCAGTCAATAATAATCGACGTGAGAAAGTTAAGCAATAAGTTTACTTGTGTCATTTAATTAATTGAATACTCACTTTCCTTCTGTACAGCCAATTAATATCATTAGGATATTGTTGGATTGTCACTTTATTTTTTTATATCATTCTTTGAACCTCTCTTACACCTCTCACCCTTTACACGTCATTGAACGAATAAAGTCTATGGAGGCGTCGGTAG
This sequence comes from Trachelus iudaicus, assembly GCA_030142595.1. Lineage (NCBI taxonomy): Eukaryota > Metazoa > Arthropoda > Insecta > Hymenoptera > Cephidae > Trachelus > Trachelus iudaicus. The sequence goes on along the minus strand of JARQTH010000036.1, from coordinate 967,047 downwards.
GTCAGCTTCCTCGTTGTGCGACGAGCGTGTTTCCCCAGTACCTTCATTTACCCACTCTCTACCTCAGATATAAGAAACAAAGAGAATTATGAGACAAGTCATAGTGACCCGAGCATACTTCATGATTATTGTCGTCATTGTTATTCGAATAAAAATGCAGGACTGTAGATTCGTATGAGAAAAAGTACAGTCAGTGCAGTAATATGAAGGGCACGTAGAATTCGTATGAAATCTAACGAGGCAATTATATTTATCGAAAGTTCATTCGTTTGGTAACTCCCAGCGACCGTTGGCCTAATCGTGAAATTCAAAGGATCCGGAGGAATCGTCAAGTGTCATTTGCAAATAATTCATATATTGTTTTATGCGCTTGCTATCAATTTCTCTAACCGTATTATCTAATGGACTTTTATGGACTTGTCATTAGATCGAGTACCCTAGGAGCTGCCGTGACTCACGAACGTCGTAGCATGAAAATTCGAACCCGCGAACTTCACGCTAGCTGCAAATGTCTCTTTTTCATTCATAGGTGAACGTCACTGGGTCAAAGATTAAATACGTGAACGGATATCCCTTTTTGAATAATAGCGGAATCTCAGAATTGCTCCGACAGACATTTTATATTAGTTGTTCATAATTTTTGGCTTTTTATTCAAAAATTATTTTCTTTTCCTCGTGATTTTAACATTTTTGACAAAAGTGTGAAGACTCTTTTCACTGACGATGCAACTCTGTCTGCCTGTATTTAGGAGGATGAAATTACGTATCGCGTTAAACTCTCGTCAGCTATCCACATACGGATGATCCACTTACCCACATAGCCTAAAGGAATAATCGATTTTCATGTATAAAGCGTCTGGGATTAATCGTAAGATTAACTGTTGGATGCTGTGACGATGCAATTTCGAAATCGCGCTTCGCTCGACAATCTCGTGCACACTAAAACGGAAATATTAATGGTTAGTTAGGGTACTGATGACGATCAAGGTTTACCGCGAGTTCGTAGGTTGCGATTGCAGTTGGAGTCGGGTGCCAGATTAAGGAATAGTTATTAGCGATTAGTAATCATCCTTATTTGTAATGCACTGTAAAATGTAATGAATCTAGTCTTCAAATATGTACGCGCAGGCAATTGCAATGAAGTCGAATAAAACTATATGAATCAAACTGTTTGCCAGGTATGGTTATTACTTTTAATAAAAACCTGTTTCTTTGGATTTAAATAAAGAAATTGCATTTGGTAATTGCTTTTGTCTTCGATGTTATTATGATGATACTCACCGCTGGTTCCCAAAACAACCCGTAGAACGAGACGGAAAACTATAGAACTTCGCAAGAACTATGGAAAGAGCCTATTGTTGAAACATCTTAAGACATTTTTAAGAAAGTGCAATGCCAACTTGACATCCGTGTAGCACCTCAATTTTTAGTCAATATTATTGGGT
>JARQTH010000036.1:854094-961085 GCA_030142595.1 Trachelus iudaicus | reverse complement strand
CGGCTCGAGGAAGAATGAGCGCTCCGAGTCCGGCCACTGCCTCGAGCGCTCCCCCCACTCTCCGCCTGCTCCCACTCACCGCCTGCTCCCACTCGCCGAGTCCTGCGCGAAGAAATTGCGCACACCCAATTTTCGACAAATTCCTATACTTCTAAATATGCTTGGACGGAATTTTCGATTTCTAAGTGGTAATATTCTACTTTATTCATTTAATTAACTATTTTAATGTTCCAAACACCTAATTTATTAATGTTTCAATTTGAACGTAATTTATTTTCGATATTCTACAATTTCAATTCAATTTTTATCTAACCCGCGTATTCTACGAGATTTTTCATTTAGCCTCAATTTTATATGTTGAATAAATTTTGAAAGTAAATCAAGACCCAATAATATTGACTAAAAATTGAGGTGCTACACGGATGTCAAGTTGGCATTGCACTTTCTTAAAAATGTCTTAAAATGTTTCAACAATAGGCTCTTTCCATAGTTCTTGAGAAGTTCTATAGTTTTCCGTCTCGTTCTACGGGTTGCTTTGGGAACCAGCGTTGAGTAGCGGAGAACCTCTGCCCGCCAAGGTACGTGCTCGTGGTCACGTTTAGCTCGGCTACGACGGGATTCACATTGTCGACGGAGACGATGTTCAGAAAATGCTACTTCCAGACTCGCAGCTGCGATTTAGCGCCATGCTTCTGGTATCGCCTAAAACCGTAGCGTTGTGCATCTCCCTACTCATCTCTGTGGCCATTATTTTCAGTAAAATTTATTTCACGCCTGTATTGTATATGCTTCCTCTGCTATACATATGTATAATGTTCTAAACAATACAGCGGGAAAAGGAATGTTGTGTTGGAGTACTGTTGATCACTCTTGATGGTTGTGCGGAAGTTTAATATACACAACAATGTCAGAACAGAAACTTGAAAGGTACATTACTTTTTAAGTAAATCTTGAAAGAAGTGGTTCGTTAGTAAAAGAAATAATGATTATTGTAACTTTACGAGTTTTACAAACATTATTTATCTAGGCTCCATACAGACTATTCACAGAGGTTATGCTGCCTAAAAGAAAAGACATTAGTGAAACGTTAAATATATTTTTTATTATTTTAGCATTTCAGATAAGCCGGATGGCTGTTCTACAATTTACAATGATGAGAAGATAAAAGTTAAACTTGAAGAAAAGACAAAACAAAAGTCTATGAAACCAGACGAATCCGCCGAAAAAAGTAACAGCCGGGGCAACAACAACAATGAAAATGCAAATTGCTATTGGTAACAATATAGCTTACATATTCAATTAAACTTTTATCGACAAATCAATGACATGATGTTGAATGTTCCATTACAGTGGAAAAGAAAGGAATCTCAATATTGCAGAATTACTTTGTGCAAGCTGCTCAAGATGGTTTCACGAATCTTGTATTGGATACCAATTGGGAAAGCTGGTACCATTTATGATGAATTATATATTTATGTGCAAAAATTGTTCACCTACAGGTTTAGAAAGTTTTAAAAAAAATCAGGCCCGTGAGTGTTTAGACTATGTTACTAAAATTTCAAAACAAATCTTTTCTCATATAAAAATTTCTTATTACATTATTGCAGCATTTCCACAAATGTGTGTAACTGCTATTGCTAATTTATTGCAAATATGTCAGAAAGACAGTGAACAAAGAACACTCTTTCATAAGGACAAAGATATTATACCGTTTATAGAATGTCATTGGGAAAGTATGACGACTATGCCACGCAGGGTAACACAGTCGTGGCATGCAACTGTAAGTTTTATCATTTGTATGCATGATTGATTCATGAAATTATTATGTGTGTTACAAACGATAGTAATACCAACCTTATAACTTAATTATAATCTGTAATGCTAATAATCATTGATGCAATTAATGAATAGATTCACAGAGCTTTGCTCAAAGACGTTGGAACACTTTTCACAATGGATGAAAATAATACAGATGGCCAGCTATTTGGACTCACAACACCAGATCTTGTCTTAATAAAGCCTAATTATGAAGCAATGATCAAAGGTGGTCATCTCAAAGTAACTGAAATGGGTGTACAACACGTTGGTAAGTGATTTTTTTTAAATCAAACAAAAGGCCCCAATATTTTATAATAAAACACGCTAGCTTTGATAATGATTAAGAATCTTTATATATTGCATATTGTATAACAAGTCTGATACTCCTGGATAGTAATTGCCTAACAGATTCAAAGCGCTCCCATGCATGTCTACACATGTTATCTTATCATTAGAATACATATCACTAAGCTATCACATATTGTGCTTCTTAATCAGAGATGTTAAAATCAGGTATGCTTCTTGTCTTAATAAAATGACGTTTATTCTTTTATTCAATTTACTTATTATATTTATCTTACTAATTTTTATTCCACTCTTAAGTTGCGCATTAGATTTCAGAAAGAACCTCATTATACTTCACCTCCATTTATAACGATAGAAGCACAGTGAATAATAGCAAATTGATTGTTTATACAGTAATATGACTATGCAATTGTTCTTACCTGAGTATTCTTAATGTACTTCTGTGGTCATGAAACAGTGCCACTGACTGGAGGACTACGAGGGCGCAATGCAAAACGCAAATTTCCTGGAGAAGGTGCAGGAACAGGGCCTGGTAAGAAAGGAAGAGGATCAGATATGACCGCACCGAAATTACCTGCACACGGTTATCCTCTTGAACATCCCTTTAATAAGGATGGTTACAGATATATCCTTGCAGAACCTGACCCCCACGCACCTTTCAGACAGGTAAGTTTCGCGATACTAGTAACTCAACAATAATGCAATACATGACAGCCTACTCCAAGCGTTATTCTTTGTTATATAGGAATTTGATGAAAGTAGTGACTGGGCTGGCAAACCTATTCCTGGTTGGCTTTACAGAGCTTTAAGTCCTAGTACTGTTTTATTAGCACTGCACGACCGTGCTCCACAACTGAAAGTTTCAGAAGACAGATTGGCTGTTACTGGAGAAAAAGGATATTGTATGGTCAGAGCTACTCATTGTAGGTCATCATTATATGTAATCTATTGTTTATGGCATAGTAACAGACGTGGATAATAAATATAATTATAATTACTAGGCGTGAGCAGAGGTTCATGGTATTGGGAAGCAACTATTGAGGAAATGCCTGAAGGATCAGCTACTAGATTAGGGTGGGGACAAGAATATGCTAATCTACAAGCACCACTTGGTTACGATAAATTTGGGTATTCTTGGAGATCTAGGTACGGATAGTGAAGTATTTTATAATCGATTACATAAGTTTATATAATTGTATTGTTGAAACAGGAAAGGTACAAGATTCCATGAAAGCAGAGGTAAACATTATAGTTCAGGTTACGGTGAAGGTGATACCTTAGGATTTCTGATAACATTACCCGATACTCATAATGCTTCACATATTCCCAATACATATAAAGACAGAGTAAGCACTGTTTATATACATAATTATGTATCACTTAGAATTGTATTCAGCAATTCTATCTATATTTGGTTTGCAGCCTCTAGTAAAGTTCAAGAGCCATCTGTACTACGAGGAGAAGGATCAAGTGCCTGAAGCTCTGAAAGCTTTAAAGCCATTGATGGGCAGTAGAATAATATTTTATAAAAATGGAGTGTCTCAGGGTGAGGCATTTGTTGACGTCAATAGCGGTGCCTATTTCCCGACTATTTCAATTCACAAAAGTGCGACAGTTTCTGTAAACTTCGGTCCAAATTTTAAATGCCCACCTACAAACAGTTCTTACAGAGGAGTAAGCATCATCAATCACATTGTTTTTATTCACATGTTATTCTTCATATATATTATAAATACAATTATTTCTATTACAGATGCATGATAAGGCTGAGGAGTCAATAGCAGAGCAATCAATGGCTGATATTTTGTATCTTACTGAGAATGAGGGAAAGCTACGACTAGATACATTTTCCTTGTGACATTGATAGAATATTTTTGTTTCGCGTTTTGAATTACATATTGATTTCATTACTTTAAAGTCAATTTGGATTTAATTCAATGCAAAATAACTAGGCATATTTAATACGTTCAATTTATTTTAATTACTCTTTTGATAAATGTATATAACAAGACAATATTAGTCATTGAGGTAAGGAAATAAATAATGGAGGTGTATTTATTTCTAACAACTTGGAACTGTATGGGATATGTACATTTGGAAGCTGTAAAATTCCCATTTACTTTCCAAAACCACCTCTGCAAGCAGGACTAGGTTCAATAACATTGCTGCTATCCTGCCATTGATGTGGAGTTTTAGCCTTTATACATAATGAGAAATGCATGTATTATCAAACAACTAATAGAAGTTGATGTATATTTACAATAGACAGACACTTACTACAATCGATAATGCGTGAACCCCATTTTGTAATTCTGTCTGTAGTAATTCATTTACCATACGATGACGCTAAAATATACAAATATCTTATAATAAATTAAGAAATACCATCATACGTTTTAAATAAATAATCAAATGAGTTTTACCTTTATAAGCGATTGGCCATTAAATTTCTCAGATACAACAATTACTTTAAAATGTGTCTCTGCTCCCTTTGGTACATTATGCATATAAGATTCATTCAAAATATCCAAATGAGATGGATTTAAATCTTGCAATTTCATTCTTATTGCCTCTTCAATAGGTTTCTCTGTACTTGAACTACTCATGCTTCTTTGAAATGCGTATAAACGGCTATAAGCTACAAAATGTAGCAATTATGAAAAAAAAAACGAATGATCTTCTCTTCGTTCAAATATAAAACAGTGTATATAGAGGAAACGTTAAACATTTAGACAGTAAATACGGGTGTCTATTCTAAGCGAAAAATAAACTTAACCTAAGGTGACCCAGATCGTTTCGCCTATAATGGATAATGCTAATATAAAGGGAAAAAATCAACGGTACTCTAGCAACTTACATTGTATCCGTGAAGTTACAAATTTATACATTAGGAATTTATACAATAGATTGTCAATCCTGCCAAGGGTATCAAAAATCTAAACATAAACTTTAAAAAACTTCTTTCGTAATCCTAATATTTACGCCACTGAACTTACCCCCACCTTAACGTGCATTGGCTGATGGCGCCATCCCTTCTACACCATCCAATAACTCTGTAACTATACAGTGGCGTAAGCATTAGAAAGATTTAACGGACGGATTCATTTTATATCTAACGGTAATATTAGATTTTCTATAGTTATAATCTCCTTTATATTTTCAATAGATCAGCTTCATTTGACGAGACATTTAAGTAAAACAACTACTTTGGAATGTACCATCTACGAAATACATAATTTCGTTCTACATTTTGTCGTTAACATCAAGAGACTTTAATTTGAAACGAGGAACATACGAGAATTCAAAATAGGCTCGATAAAGAATTAACGTAGAAACTTTCATGCAGAATTTCAAAAACAAAAGGTATGACGTTAAATTACTCGTAAAATTATTATAATAATTATAGATAAGATATTATGTGTAAGTTGAAGAAAAAATATACCTAAAAGGAAGGTTCGTATGCAGACATAATTCATTTTAAATATTTTATTCGACATTTCTTGTATTCTGATATCTCCAAAAGTTAGCAAGCTGCGCAGAAGGTTTTCTAACGTTAGATTTTTGACAATAGTAACAAGTGACTAGGTAGTGCGAGCGCAGCCCCATACTATTATTATTATAACCATTACAAAAATCCTTTTACTATGTAGATATGTAGGCACATCGTTGGTTCTTCCTGATAGTTTCATTCCGTGCTAACGTTATGCAACTGCGTTGACTTAATTAAACGTTACAGTACACTATATTTACAAAATCGAATGACAATTCCACACGGCCAAATTCATAGTGGCTACAAGAATGAGACTACTAACAGTTTCCCATGTCCACGTTATTGAAAACATTAGCAATCCTTTCTATCTACATGCGATCAGTATTTTTTTAAAACTTTTTTCATTTTCACGAAAACGGCCTTAAATTAGGTAAAATCAATTGTATATGTGCACAAAAGAAAAACTAAAACAGAAACATCTTCGTCGTGTGCGAACGTAAAACACAGTTGGATATCTCGGAAACGATAAAAAGAAAAGTTACGCGATAACGATGATTTTCCGTCCTACTAAATTATTACGTTATAGATCGGCATCGACGCATCCGATCTTTTAAATCGTGACTACCTACAGTACTGTGTAATACAACGATTCAACTAAAATACTATGTTAGCACGTAGTATGGGCTCAATATGAGCCGTCGTAACGTTAATAATCTTAAATTGGCCTATGTTACAAATTACTACGAAATGCTACGGCTTTTACATATTATTATATCGCACTGGCGAGAGAAGAGTCTAAGCATTAGCTTAGGTTCGACCTACCAACAGTTCGTTTGGACAATGAGCGAAACGTAAAGAAAGGACAAGTCTCTTCGAAAATTATTGTTGGACCGTTTACGGGGAGATTTTGAACGAGGTTTGCAGAGAAGGGAAAACATTGGCCGCTCACTCATAAGAAACGTGAAGAAAATAAAAGTATAACGAAGAGAAAAAAGAAAAAAAAAATTGGTTCATCGTATTCGTTATTGCTTTATACATCTATTTACATACGACAGAACTGCCAAAGCCTAAGCAGCAGTCGAACGTTATACTCAGGTATACATTAATACTAGTGATTGAAGTTTCTAATCGTGTAAAAACGTACACAAAAGCTACGAGGTAACTCGTTTTGTCGTACTCTTTACTTTTTCAGTCTCATGAAGTTCTTCTTACGCGATCGTCCTTCCCAATCGAAGTTATCACTTCTAGCCTTGATACCGTTTTCGGCGTGAATAACAAACGGCTACGGCACTTTCCATACGGCGAGCTTCTTTTGTCGAAAAGGCACTTGGGTCGTCATTTAATCGGCCGATGGCGCTGATCGTACAATGCGACGCTTTCCAGGATGGTCGGTTGTAATGCGCGCCTTTCAAGAAACACAAGTGGACGCTAAAATTAGTGATCGGATAACAAGAGCTTGTGCCAAAGACACATCCGACCACCAAGGTGGCACTTCACTTGCGGCCTCGAACATTTTTAGGCACTCTCCTGATATGTGCTGAACCGGGGCTTCATGCCCCTTTCCACTGTCACGACTTTTGGTTTGTCAAGAACCTTTTCGAATTTTCAACCGAACTGTACATACAGTGCGCTTTCCATTTACAAGCATATCTCCCCTCCCTGCCGATCTTTCATGCTGAAACTTTCCCAGCCTCTTATTCTATTTTTCCATTCCCTTGACTTGCTTTCTTCTCTCGGCTGCATCCTCCTCTTCGATCGTTCTTCTCTTCTTCGCAGATCGGTAGACGATAACTATCTTACGGTATGGGAAAGCATTGATTACTGAGTGGAAGGTTTATAGAGAAGGCCGTGGAATGCCTTGTCAGGGTCAATAGACGTAGATGGTCTTCAGCTGATCCTTGAGTTCAGGAGGAATGGCACATGTCTCTGTTTCCGGCTTCCTCTTGACCAAGCGACGCCAGCGTCCCCCCAAGTTCTTTCGGAAGCCCTTCGCAAATCCTGGCCTGTCCGACGATAATCCATGTACAAGAGTGTCCTAGAACACAGAGGAAAGAGACGTCCTACATTAATAAAATATCAAGTGAATACATTAAGCATTAGTCTCTTAAATTTTGACATCAGACCTGTCCTGAGGCATCAGGGAAAGGAAAGACTACTCTCTCCTTACTGACATTTTCGTCTTACACCATCATCGGTTTCTACTACGAACGTTTCTAAATATGTAAGTTAACGAAATTTGCATACACCCCTCCCTAGATATCGCCCCCCACCCCACCCCACCCCACTCTAATTCTCGTTCCACCAGCTGTGAAATATTTATCCATGGCGCCTGGCTGTAATATTACCCACGTTCATAGCGTGGCCCGTGCGTGAGAGGGACGAGTATAGGGTACAATCCAGTCAGCCTATTAGAGGCCTTGCCACAAACGCCAAGAGAACAAGTATGGCGTCCCGTACACGCGTCGTTTCATGATCGATAATGCGCCAGCGTTTTATTTTGGTCATTGAACCAGAGCCGTCGACCCCGATGCTCATCTTAACGTTCCAAGAGCATAGCCGCCATTAATTACTATAACGATTATTTCGAGGACGATCTAGACTCAATTCTCATTTTATAAGCCAGCACCATCATCAGGAACATCCTCCTATTGCCAGAGCCATACGCGATCGGTTCTTGCGAAGGAGAAACGAAGATAGCGATATATATACATATATATATATATATATATATCCATCTCAGCCTTGTCATTCTCCATGTTCTTTTTGTTTCCAAGACAGAAGCTATGAGCAAGGAAACTTCGTGCAGTACTACTTACAGCAAGACAGCCCCTTACGAAATCGTTCTTGTTGCGTCAGTCTACAATACATGTTATCGCCTATAGTCTAGAGCGTCTGTATACTACCTATAGTAAAAAGAAGCTATGGGCCAACTGGAATGCAGCTACATGGGAACGCTCCTTAACGATTCGGCGAAACTGGCAACCGACACCCAAAGCCGTCTCGACACCTAACGTTATTTCGTCGGCTCGGGGACAGCTGCGGTTTGTCTGGGTCTCGGTACTACCCTAGCTGCTACTCCCTGTTGAGAAAACCTGGCAAATGGCCGATCGGATTGCTACCGCCCACCCACACTAAATTTAGAGGCGGGCTGAAGTAACCTAGCGCAAAAGTAGCTTCCCTCCCTACTATACTCACTCGACACCTATTTCAATCGGGACAGACATTTTTCCTTTAACAGACGCTTCGTAGGAGCCTCGAAACAATGATGGCTACCTGAAGATACTTGACCGTACAAATTTATAGGCATAACGGCGAGAGGAGTCTCTGTTTACCTCAGACTGACGCTTTCTAGCTGTTCGTTTGTTAATACTGTTTAATTGATGTTACGTAACGATTACAGTAGCGAAGTTGGCTGTTTGCTTTTGATATTTCAGAGACCCGTTACTACTGTGGATAATTTCACGTGTAATATCCTTGGCGAAAAGACTACTTGATATTCGAGTGAAGTCTAGTCAAGAACTTTACAATAACATTCTTGGATACATTTTTTCGAAGTTTTTCATGGCCTTCGTGAAAAACGTTTGCTTCGAGCGCGACTGTCTTATCCCTAAACATACGATAGGGCCATACTTTATTCGCGGCGCAAAATTAATTGATCATTCAAGCGCTTGTCGTTAAAAGCCATAGGCACTTTAACGAATCAATTCTGTCCAGTGACAATCGTGCACATGATATTGTCAAACGTGTACGTTAACAGACACTGTTTGAAATTGTACAGAAGCTTAAATGGTGGCTCGACTAGGGCGGCGCTCTGTTATCTTGAACAGGAACTAATCTTTACTAGGAAATGATATCAGCTTTACGCACAGAGACCAACTTATAACGGTAATGTGCCTGTGAAGGATCCTCTGAATAAAAACACGATTCTGTCCACGATCTCAGTTAAAATATTCCAGTGATAGTGACTAAGCAGATAACGCATGATACCGTGATATTAGTGATGATAATATACAAGAAGGTGGTACCGTGGTAGATAGAGGATATAATATAGTATCAAAATCAAAAGAAACAAAATCCGACAAGAAACTCTTAGTATCCACGGAATTATTTTTTGTGCGCAAAAAAATGGTGTTTATATTTGTTTATCGATTAAGTGCAAAAGTAGGTGAAAATTCGTTATTCGACATTAACAAGATTTGGAACCCTCTACAAGTTTGACTTGCGAAACGTGTCTTGCAACGCTTTTTGCGGATTACTCTCTCTCTTTCGATAGTCCGTGTCACGAAGTGACGGTGACGAATTTTGCAAGAAGCTCGTTAGAAAAGATTTCGACGTCGAACGATTATTACTAACGGGTATGAAAAAGTGGAACGTGTTCGTCGTAGAAACTGATGAAAGTTTTATATGAAGATCGATATTATTTTCGTTATGAGGTAAGGAATGGATATTTACCTGGTCGTTGTTGTACAGCGTGTACTGTGGCGGCGGCGTGTGCGGTGGTGGATAAGGCGGTGGAAATTGCCAAATGAACTGTCCTGTAGTGGTCGTGTAAGTAAGTTCCGATTCCGTATTGCTGCCCAAATCCGTAGTGCAGGGTCCTTCGCTTTGTGGTGTGATCGAAGGTGCAGACGGCGTGACAATGGCAGAGATCGGAGTGGCGGTTTGCACGACCGGCGGTTCAGGATGTACGGAATTTGAGTGATCCTCCCTCTTCCGCAATTTGCTGCGGACAAGTCGGATCGCAATCATGGTCCCGTTGCTCCCGACCATCTTATACTTCAGGTACAGCTTCGTGAGCTTCTTCGCGGCGTTGGAAGGAATTTTCAGGCCGTTATGGTGAACTCTCGAGCGAATCGAGAATTCGACGTTTAAGGAAAAATAAGAACCAATACAATGGGCCTGAACCCAAATGACAATGAGCCGAGCTCTGAGAAAGTACAATCAATTGGTATGTCTTGCACTAGTCCTCGGTTCTACAACGAATCAAGCCTTGGGCTCCATGGTGGTTTCCTCGTATATAACGTTTTTAACCAATAAACGAAGGGGTCACTGGAGTTCAGTCGCGCTAGCAGTGATAACTCTGTCACACGATACGAAATTCTTTCTTATTTATGTCCCTTTCGATTGTTATTTCGTACGAACGAGCACTGAACGCCTTCGATATCTTTCAGTTGGCAACGCTAGCAGACGACGCTTCTTAAATAAATAAATACCTTATTTACACTTTGTACAGGTTTGACGCGATACGCGAAAAACACTTTTAGTTTAAAATATACACTTGAATTATCTTTTTGACTAGTTTTATATATCCTTGGTCTTCGTGATTTGTTTAATGAGAAATTTCATTTAACTTTTCGCTTTGGGGCGAGCTATAGACTCGTAAGAAGACAGTCTTGCCGCGCTCATCTCAAAGCCAGTGTGAGGTCTGAGCTGACTAGTGACGGGCAGCTCGGTTTTATACGGTAGAGTGACGTCACAACTCAGCGCCATGTGATTGGCCACCGCCTGCGAGAGGGGACCAATCGGAGCAGCGTTGCCTCGGATTTGAACGGTCAAAAGTTTTTCATCAGACTGCTGCCGGATCTCGATCTAGACGGACGCCAACCACTGTCGGTTATAAACTTTCTGGCAACAGTCAGTATCCTCAAATAACGTAATCTAAGGATGGAGAATATTTCTTTGACTCTATCTGTCGACATTATAGTTACGAGACCAACTGCCATCTAATGCTAACGCCGAGTCTTATGGAAAGACTATATCATTAATAGTGCCTACTGCTGTATTATGCTGATTGGTCATTTTCATCTTATTAAAAAAAAATCGACACCGTTGTTCCACACAACTTCGGCGCAGCTATACTCGATTCCTACTACTGTGCTGCTTCAAGGTCCGCATGTAATAACGAGTCTATGTTACTTGGAAAGTTCACGGTGAACTTAAAGCCGCGGGTTCATTGTTCGGCATGGCCGGTATTGTCTGACTGAAGCACTTCGAAATATGCTGAACTATATTCATCAGAGTCTAAAAGGCTACCAGACGATAAACTTATCAATGACATCTATATCTCACCTCGTGGTAATGACTTTCCGACGTATGTCCATTACTAAAAAATGCCAGGTTGTAATTCAATAAATTTTTTATGTCACGCTATCGATACGAGTACTCTTCTACGATATCATGTGTATATAGTTTTTGCTACGTTACATGTCAATTACAATGTAATTTCGCTAATGGACGAATAATATATAGTTGCATGCACTTAAATTATATCTGTGATACGTGTAACGACCGGACGCGTATCATGATAAGTCACCATTACTACGCGTAGTGAATTCTTGTCTGCCTAATCTCTTACCTCTATAATTTATTTTCTCAGGATTCTAGGGAAATCTTGTGTTATCAGAACATATAATATATTTAATCTCTACACAATCTATATCATATACCCAAGTATTGAAATGGAACCACATAAAAATTCATATCAGTGAAAATCGAGCAATGATACAATTAATTTTGCCAAAAGAGGACTGTCTGATCGACTTTTATCGATTATTTTATTAGTTATCTTATAGATCGACTGGGATTCCCGACGTCAAAATTATCCAGTCAGGTCCTATATTTAATGTCATAGGAATCAAAAATGATTATTGTTAAATATACACGATCGTTGACGTAAATGTAATCCGTATCCTCGACAATAGCGTACTATAGCTAATGGCTGTCTCTTTTAGTTCCTTGTGGTTCTACGCGATTACGTATACATATAATATATGTGTGTGTGTGTGTGTTCGACGTAGAATTTCCAGGGTACTCCTTCTTCAACGTTTCATTCCCTATGACTACAGTTCCACCGTATTTGTTAGAGGTTGTGTTGTCAAGAGCGTAATTATCTAAATAATTAACTATAGAAACTGCTATTGTTCATTATTCGAAGTTAGAAAAGGACCTCCACGTTGAAAAAAAAAAGAAACAAAACGATTTCGTGCAAATGTAATTTCCTGATACCTGAAAATTGGGGTTTTCCAAAGTTTTCCAAGTAATCAATCAATGCAGTCCGTTACTCGAATAACTGTGTACATTCGTTCTGCAGGTAATAAGTAATCGTTTAAAGGCAAAACAAAAATGGCAGGGAATCCTAATAAAACAGTAGGTACTATATCCTTGGGCAAAAACCATAAGGAATAAAGTTTTAAATCAACAAACGTCAGATATAAAATCTCATTGTCAGTGAAACGTGGGAGCTGAATAGTGGACATCCCAAGACGATTAAATTTCACAACGTCGCGTTAACGTCCCCGATAGCGTCTGTTGGGGTTTGGCAACGTCTATACGACTTGAAACTTTGTGTATCTTGGCGAGCAGTGCGTATTTAAAAGTTTCATCGTCGATTTCGAGGAATTTGGACACCGCGACGACTAGCGAATATCCTACCGGGGAGTAAAGGAAAATAGTTCCAGGTAAAGAATCTTGCGAGAGACCCGTCGGACCGGAATGAATTATCGTTATGATAATTGATTAAGAGGAAGAGTGAAAAAAAATGCTTAGAAAAGAAACCAGATTCTGACTAGATATTTATTATTAGATTCATTGACTGTTGCAATATTTACCTATAGTTGTACAAGTAGAGTTCGCGTTATCGATAATCTTTCATAGAACGTTTCATTAGATATTACAAAGTCTATAGACAGCTGACGAATATCTCTAGAGGATTCGCACTCGATTCTATTACTGTACGTATTATGGGTTTCTAATCTGCCGACGTTGCTCGCATGCGAATTGTATCGAGTCTTATAGATATATGTAGTTACTGTAGACACCGTAGAGCGATAGCTAATGCCTATACCAAACCTGTACCAGTCACTTTGGACTCGAGTCAACTGCCAGATGTGTTTGAGCAGTAACAAAGACAAAGGATTGTAACCGGTATCAACTGGAAGTCAAGATCCGTAAGACTCGTGGCTTATTTACAACGTGTAAACATCAATTTGCCTCTATATGTTTGTGTACCAGGCAATACTTTTTCGTACGACGTATGGCGACTGTAGTAATTCGCAAGAGGAATTAACACCCTCGTAAATTGGTTATTCCATGGCGTAAACGAAAATTGGACACGAGAAATGTGCTCGAAGGCTGTTGCGAATTTTTTGTCAATACTTTCCTATTGCTGTGGGAATATTCCACAGTTTCTTAATTTTCAGGAGAAAAGTCAATTTGGTACTTTCGAATTCTTTAAATACAAAAGCACACACGGAACTAGTAACGTGATGTTTTTAAGATTCAGCCGATTGGGTCTCGTCCGGGTGTAACGATAAATTCTAGGAATAGAAGGAAACGTCGTAGGAGCGAATTAAGGGAGTTCACACGTAACCGTTAGACGAAGCTATTGCGACGACGATTGAATGATTTCATTCGTATCTTCGTAAATTTTATTTTCTACGCGGTAAAAAGAAAATTAGCCATTCTTTTCTTGGCTTCGTGAAATTCTCTCGATTGCACGAGAATATTGCTCGAAGCAGATGTCGCCGCGGGAAACTTCAAACGAAGACGCGAAGAGGTAAAAGTATAAATGCGCGTTAACTTTTCAGACTCTATTTATAAATTCGTTCTGTCCGTGGCTCTATGACTCGACACAAATTTACTCCAAGACAATTCGCCAGTGAAACTTTCCTCGTTATTATTATTTCTAGTATCTATTCTCGAGCGAGAATCAGAAAATTTTCCAGAATTGCGCTTCTCTGCCTCAATTATTTTTTTTATCGCTTCTATTACAGTCGTGCACTTTTGTTTGACATTCGGATAGTTTCGTTACGCGAAAACGCTTTTCTGAAATCGAATCGAATGTGTCGAAGATTCGTTTGACTTTACGCTGTACGAATCAAGCCAGCTAAATTAACGTTGCATAAACATTGCTGACCGTATCGTCCAGCCAGCGGACAAAATTTTTCCACGATACGTCCTAACCGCGTTATTTCGTTATACATCGTAATTTAACGATCTACGCAAGTAGCCGTAAACAAAAGGAAATACTTCGTCAACATAGCCTGGCTGGTAAACACGAAAGTTTGCACATTGCAAATCTCAGATTAACGCGTTTGCTTGCTCTCCTCTAATTAATACGTTCTCCTCCGATATGAAATTTCATTAAATTTCAACAACGTCACCGCTACAAAGGTAACGATACAGATAAAGATACCAATTGGATCGTGCGACGGTATTTTTCGCGGTTCCGTCATTCCCCCCTGGTCTTGCGATGCAAATTTATGCAGCATTTCGCAGACAGTTTAATTTCATTGGTGCACGAGAAACGCGGCGTTTATAAGCAAATCGATTTTCGCGAAACTTCTGTGCTTTATTCGCGATAAAAATAGTATTTGCAAAGTTCTAGTATAAGTTTTTTAATCTTAGCTAATTATATATATATATATATATATATATATATATAGTGTTTTCGGTCGAAAGTTCACGAAAACAAAGTTACCAATTGCATCGAGCACTGTTTGTATCTTGAAATTTATCTGTTGGATAAAGTTCCCGTGATTCACTGCGGTACGTATGATAATTTTCATTGATAGTGCAATACCTGTATCCCGAAGCGGTTAACGTATCCACGATAAGTGAACGAGTAGCACGCGTTACGTTACAATCTGGCAGAAAAGCTGACTCAATGTTTTCCACAGATCCCACCACGTGTCCGCGAAGTAAACGTAAGGGGGAAGAAATCGGAAATCGAAGGAGCTTCGCGGAAATTTTGAGCCCAGGTCATTAGGCGACGAACGAAAATAATTCCATAGGAAGTTTGGCGTTTTAAAAATTTGAATAAGATTTTAGCAGACCATCGAGAAACGGATAATCCTGTATAATCGAGTACCTGGAATTGTTTGAGTCGTGTTTCTAGCCGAGCTCTTGTTAAATGACGTATTTCCAATTATGTAATTGACGCTAATTTATAGTGTGCTGAACGATCACGTTTCATTCGCGTGACGGTTTTCTAGTCTTTGAAAAATGACAATGGGAACTTTGGGATTTCGCGTCTTTACAGTTTATCAATTATTACGGCTACGGCGTAACGATATAAATCGCGTTCGAAAATAATGGAACAGAAAATGTAAATCTTTAATTATCTTCGGTGGCCTTTCAAAATTTTAGTAATTTATCGAAATAAATTCAAATCATTTTCATAATCGTTATACGGATAAGAGCTAGGTTCCAAAGACTTCCGACAAGGTGGAACGACGTATCGTTTAAACAAAAATTCTTTATTAAATAGAATTTCAGACTTTTCTACCTATGAAATATAATCACCTTATTCCGTGATATTAGATAATCGCACTCTAATCGCGCGAAACAACACGTGAGGACAGAGCTTGTACAGTAAAAATTCAAGCATTCGCAACGTTCAAAATATTCCACATTCGCTCGTTTACCCAAAAGCTAATACTCAATATTGAATTCATCAAAGTTTAAAATTTTCTTCAAATATTTTATCTGCCTGATAATCCAACATTTAGCATTAACTCGCGACGTTTAGCGAGTCTGCCCATACACGTGGGTCTCGTCGTATAATATTTATTTCTATCAAATTTCGAGCACGTGCAAGGCTACCCAGTGCTCGGTAAAAAAATTCCTTAAAAATTTCCAAACAGTCACCAGGGGAAAAAAGTCATTCAACACCCTTTAAGTTTTATTGACACCTCATTAACCGGCAGTTATTTGAAAAATCCATAAAAACATCGTTCACTCAAATTCGATATTCGATAACCACGAAGTTGGCTGCGAAACCGTACAATATTTATTTAACCTTGTTAGTGCCAAACTGATCGGTAATTCTCTCCGCGACTCCCGCAGCGACATCGTCTTCGGACTGCAAGTGACTGAACGTTGTGCAACTTGGAGATATGTGCTAATTGACAATTTGTATCTAGACTATCGGACGACAGTTGTCCTTAATTGAACGGAACATTTCGTCGATACGTCATAGCGCATTGACTCTTCCCGAAATAAGAGCAACAGTTCGGATTATACGATATTGCACATTTAATATTATTATTATTATTATTATTATTATTATCGTAAAACTGGACAATTAACAGCGAGACAAATTATCGTTTACAATAAACAATTTCTTATCAAGTTTTATTTGAACGAGCCAGAGTTAGCTGCCGAATTATGAAATCGCTTCTATCATTCCCGATAAAGCTAATGGGGATGTCGATTGCTTGTTTTTACTCTATGCAACTGTGCGACTTGGGGCTTATCAACTATCAGGAAACCACCATGTGCGAATATTGACGTCAATTCGGATTACATGTTGCTTTGTAGTGACCATTAACGACGTCGAAAAGGAAAAACAAAAAACATCAGGCGTTTGCTCACGAAGCTGTAACTTTTTTACATAATCAAGTGACATTACACATTAGTTACAAGTAGGTATGTGTGATAATGAGATGAGCAATTTACTGTATCCCAGTTACGGTGGATGATTGTTCAATGGAATTTTACAAAGATAATTGTAATCATGGTCTGCGGGATTGTTAAAAATTTTTTACCGACATTCAACACGAGGACATGGAATTTAACTGACGAAAAAAAACGTGATGTCATTCTAGATACGATTGCTATTCTGCCAATGGAAAAATAGAGATTGGCGGCTTGCAGATTCCAAAAGAGCGCGAAAATTCTTTACGTAAAATATCTATATTGATGCTTTTCGGAACCATAGGGTAACACTGGGTAACGTAAAAAAATCAATATTCTAAAACGTGTATAATTTTATTAAAAATGAAAATTTTGTTATCGCTCAATATTTTTTACCGAGCCCAGTGTAGAAGCAGATTTTCCAGTAAATTCTAACGCGTAATCCAAGGTAAGACTAAATCAATGACGAATAGAAGTTAATTATTTTTTCGTCGATTCAATGACAGAACTGTCATTGAATATTTTCAGCATCGAAAATATCGATATTTGCGTGACGATTGATTCAATGAAATAATATTAAAAACTCATGAAATATATAAACCGTAGAACGATACGTAGCTATAATGTATGACAAAAAAATTCACTTCAACGTTATCTCACGTATGACGAATTACTAGTGTTGGGAAACAAAAAAAAATTGAAAATCATTGAAAAATGAAATGTTGCTAATGACCAATGTCAGGTGAAAAAACGATACGTCCATGAAATTTGAAGACAATGTCTCACCTGATGGTAACAGCCAGCAGTACTATTATCACGCCAACCAGGACCATAGCAATCAAGACTCCACATATCATGTACACGCTATCCACGGGAGGATCTGCAAAGAGACAAAAGTGATAGTAAGTACTTTACCACGTAACATAAAGAAACGAGACTGTCTCGTCAGACCATTGCGCGTTGGTCGACAGACGTTCAGAGGCAGGTAATATTAGAATGGTAGGAATGAAAACCCGTAACCTTGGTTAAATAGTTGGCAATGCATCATAATAACTCTTCTCTCTTAATACAGAGAATGCGAGCTATACGGATATACAAAATACATAAAACAGCTGATCGTTCGGTATCCTAAGGACAATTTTAAGACTTTCCATTTTTTTTTGCTTTCACAATCGTCCGAAGATGCAAAGTTAGTAAAAACGTTTAATACATTTTTTAAACATTTTCTACATCTTGTCACGACTTAAGAACAAAAGATCTCCATGAGTCTTTTGTAAACAATTTTATTATTACGCACAACCAGTCAATATTAGACGTACTGGAAATTTGCATTCTCAGAACTTTGCGCATTCTGACAATATATATTTATTAAATATTTATTCTTAAGAAATTTGCCGTCCACGCATCAAAGGGGATTTCTCTTTCTCATCAGGATGTTAAATATCGAGAGGATTGATGATCAAGATGACTAACAAAGGAGTATGGCGGTTAATAATCAAGCTCCAAGATCTTGTGTCACGCGTGCGAAGCGTGAAAAGAGTAGGCAACCTGAGACGTGATCCTCCGCAATTGGATGCTGACTCTCACCAATGAGAGGTTAGAACGCGCAAGTACATATACGTACCGTTCTTTCTCTTTACTAGGCCGAATCATTACTCCTACGAAAAGTGCGAGCTCCTGGTTTTAACGTTCGCCATAATATTCCATGCTGTACTGCTGTACTGCTGTACTGCTGTACTGCTGTACTACGGCACTTTGTATGTACGTACATAAGTGTGTATACTTACACTACAGGAGGAACCTAAACTCTCACGTTAAACTCGTCGGAATCTCCCCAATCTCCCGCACCTCTTTTTTTCCCCCTCTACAGTAAAGAACCGTTTACTCTTGACATCGTATCGTGATTCAGGCGTCCGTGTCCTAGATAGAACGCACTGAGAGGTGAATGGCGGACGAGATAGTGGTGGGCTAGGAAAGTTTTAACCATGTCTTTATATCGCACACGCAATACTGTCAAGTTGCTAAATATTTTCTTCGGTTGGTCTCGTTTCAGACTTTGTGCTCGCCATCTTTTTCCGTATCAACGATACGTGGATCCTTGTTGATTTTTTGACGTGGGATCATCGGCTCACCAGTGATGCGAAGGATTGCATATGTCCGTATGGGAAGTACACGCTTATCTCTGATACCGAAGAGACTCACCCGGTAGAGTCTTGACGTCTTCCATTGTTACGAGACTGATTGACATTTTTGGGAAAATTTTTTTATTTCACCGATACGACGTATACCTTTATTTATTTGGATTTCGCGAGGATACAAAATCCATGATAATTCGTTTACGTGATATTAATTTATGCTTCATTTTTACTCGTAGAAAGTTTCGAGAGGTTTGAATTGCGCGCCAATTTCGCTTATCGTGACTAAGCCACCGGCAGCGGTCGCTGACGAGAGTTCCGTGTGAATTTCCAGTGATCAGGCAAAAAGTCATCCGCTGTTCACGTGAACGTCGTACTGTTCAATTATAAACTGCGTAATTTTAACGAGCAACGAATTTTGTCGAATTAAATAAATTTGCGCTACAACGACAGATCTTTCGATAGTGATGTCTATGTCATTCCGAATTGTCAAAATACATACGATCACAGACACAGCATATTTACAATTATTTATCCAGCTGTTTTCTCTATGGAATTTTCAATCAAGGTTCCCGGCTACGTAGCATTAAGAAAGTGACGTTTCGCAGTTGAGAATGATTAAATCATTTTTGGGGTTTTTTTTTTTTCACCAATACTTTAACCCCTCGCCCGAGGCAGTGATCAGGCAAAAGTATAAGTTTCCGCATGTTCAAAAGACACGTAATGATATCACTGCTCTAGGTTAAAAATATTTTCGATGAGCAACAAAAAATAAAGAACCGAGTATACTGCACATAAGTAAACGAACCAGCTTCTGCATCCTTCGTGCCAATAAAAAAAGGCAAAAATTAATCATCCGAAGTTAGGCCTAAAAATGACAACCCGGAAAAGCTTCTAGTGGTATAATAATAAAAGGCTGAGTCTATTTAAAAAAAAAAAAAAAAAACAGACGGCGTCAAGAATATCCCTATACACTATATCCCTGTTTACGTCACTAAGTCGTATTACGTATACCCGTACACAGTGTTTATATCGAGGCGCGCAAGCATACGTAAAGCATGACGTCACTCGTCAGAAGCTCAGGAAAAACTATAAGAGGAAAGAAGAAGACATTTCATCGGAAATCGCAATACTTAAATGACAGTGTCCAAATGTCTGTTTAAATATATCAACAAAGGTCGTCAAAGGTACATCGTCCAACGTTATAGTCGTGGCCAATAAGGTTCAATATATGGATTTGAATAAGAAAAGTCTCGAAACTCTTACGTCACTGTTACGTATTGGCGCGCGAGCCAACTTTGACGTAGACACGTACCCGTGTGCATGCACCTTTACGGTACGCAGAGGTAATCGCGTCAGTGGCTACCAAGAAGAAAATTTCATCTCGGTCGAAGGATGCATCCAGAAGTGCAATGGCCTCTCGGTGTAAGCGTTGATGCACCCAACGGACGACGCGAACGTAGCAGTTTCTGTTTTGCCTTTTCATGACGCAGAGGCACCAGAGACGCAGTTTCGCTAATTATAAACGATGTACGTAAAATGTGCGCGTGAACCGATCGGTAGGCTAGTCGTCGCAATTTTTTCAATAGTTCGCCACAGACATTATTATTACGCGTTGCTGATTGATTTGCGAGATCGTTAATTTTTTCACGGACCGATAGCATCGGCTGAAGTAACTTGTGTCTGATTATTTGTTGATTATCCGTGAAGCATTGGTGCTTAATAAATTGATTATATTTTTCAGGTGAAATTTACTAACAAGTCTGGTGATTGTTTTGTGATAATCGACAGACATATTAGTGAGTGATCGATACGATTGTCGTAAGATTTTGATATGAGATTGATTGAGTGGAATTTGAAGGGATATACATATATATAATTACTGTCACAGTCATACGATATGGATATTCAATTAGTCTCACGTGTTAATTGCATGCACAGTAAGTTCCCGGTAAAGTACCATTTTGTAACTGATAACCACTGTGTATTGATCGCGAGGAGTATATTTGCGATTAATAAGAGGCAACGGGTTTACGTTGGAAAAATTCGTCGATTTACTTTTAAATAGAATCGCGTTTATTAATAAACTAGTATTCAATTAATTGCCAGGGAATAAACCTTAGACGTAGTCGGGGTTTCTTAATGCGTAAGATGCTTTTGTACAACCTTGGGATTAAATTTATCCCAAGGAATATGACCAGTATACCAATATACATTTTGATTAGCTGGAAAAATAATATGTGAATTGGATTACTATTTTGGTACCGTGCCTCGTAGCTAGTTTTTTTTTTTATATATTTTTTAAAATCAAATTATCTGTAACGGAAATGAGACGCGATTGAGTCAACTTGAATACGGATCTTTTAGAAGAGGCTGCTTCTTTTCTTAGAACGAATAAGGATACTTTGAGCATTGATAAAAATTAAAAAATACATGTTTCCATGATAATGTCAATTCCTGAAATTATTCCTTTACGTTGCTCAACACGAGGCGAACACTGGACTTCGTAAGAGAAATACACCTATGGGCTTCCCGAAGGTGCGAAAGTCAAGCTTGGAAATTATTAACGATCAAGACTTCGTGAATACGAATATTCAATGTGCTGTTAATGATCTTATCCTGGAATGACTTTTGAAAAATAAATTTTGTTTGGGTAAAACTATTTTTTTGTGTTGATTTGATAAGAGGGATAAAAATTTACATGACACTGTGTACGTCCGCCAATTTTTTGACAGGTTGAATCTGTCAGCTTGTTAATTCCTATTGTAAGGACTACAAAATAATTTCGTACAGTGAACCCTGAGCCACAGATTAACGGGGTCACTGAGACCTCAGTGTTTTAAATTAGGGTTAATTCTATACGCATTTCTCCCATGCTCTCTTACGCATATTGACCATGAGATTAAGATCGCGAGTATCGGTAACGTAATGTAGGTACCGCAACATTATTATTGATTATTAGTAACAACATAATAATAGAAATGGCCAAAAGCGTGCTGAGTTATAAGATTGATTGATATCGATGTTAATCGGTGACCGAAATAATGTATCGGTCATCGATCGCATACGAGTAACGGAAATTGGTAAAGGTCATGGTGACTAGGTATCACATATGGCCAATATACGAAGGCTCGTTAACCTTATCAGTATTTCGTGGCTTGTATATCTATAGATAGCTTCGAGGAAACCTTAAGGATGATTATCGTGATATTCTTAGCAGTTCGTCTTTGATAGAAAATCTTTGACATTTTACTTAAGAAGAGCCACGTGATTTCTTATCTGGTATATAGATACAATAGAGTTTAAAGTCTCTCTAGGAATAACTTTATTCGATTGGCGTTATCTCGATAGAAAGAATCTTTATTCACTATTATCGTGGTATTAATGTTTTTCAAAGGAAATCGTAAGTAAACAAGGTTATCCTCACTTGATTCGCGAACAATAATTTTATATTCTGGCAAAATAAATAAGAGCCAATTCAAAATTGAGGTACCTACTACTTTGAGCAATGTTATAGAGATATAATTAACACGCGCAATTTCATTACGTGATAATTTGCCAAATAAAATATTCCGATGCTATTGTCAATATTGTAGAAAAAAAATTGGAAAAGACAACGAAAAAATTCTCCACAGAAATGCATAGTGGAATGGGTCGATTTTCAAAAAGAAAAAAAAGGACTATTTTCCATCGCCTTATGAAACAAAGATAAAAAGAAAATGTCGTTCTATGAATATTCAACGGCTGCCATTACCTCAAAATATATGTTCGTCAGAAATTTAAATAAAAACGAGTGCCAAATTATTTGCGCGTAGGTATAATTACTTTTATAAAAAAATGTCAGGCATTTAACGCTACCAAAGTGTAATCCACTTGTTTTCCTACGTTTATTTTAAAGTTTCCGTATTTCAAAAAAAAAAAAAATAAAAGTCCACTTCTATAGTACATTTTCGTTATTTCCATTTTCTTTCCATTTCCAAAAAAGACGGATACGTCTCGCGCGTCTGGTTATTTTTGTGTCACAGCATCCCCCACAGGATCTCCATCTCTGCTTCTACTCCAATGAAAGTCTCTTTAATCAACTTCTTATTTGCATAGGGAAGTCTATTTCGGTGGGTGTATGTGTACAGTGTCAACAAGGCATTTAGAGTCACACTGCACACAGCTGACTCATTAATAACATTTATCTCAGGGTTAAATAAATATTTCTGTCTCCCGTCGATTTTCAATAATGCTCGATGTACGTAATTATACGAGCGTAGCGATACTTCTACACGATCAGCTGACATGTGTAAGCTCAGTCAACAATACTGAGTAGATTTTGGGTTTCTCTGCTGAAACCATATCGGTACAATGTTTTCTTTCGTAAGCAAGAACACAGTATTTAGTAACATATAAAACGTATATATATATATATATATATATATACACATTGTGGGAATGAAGATGACGCAAGACTCGATTAACGAAGTCGCCACATTGAATCATTACGAAAAATAAAACATTTACAAAAAAAAGCCTGTCTGCATCTGTAATCTTAATTCTTATGCGTTGGCTGAATACGAGTGTTGCATACAAGTGAAAGCACGTCACGAGATATAAAAGGTAAGAAAACAAAAATCGAGATATTCTTGTAACTCGGGACTTCCGGCTGATACGAAGGTTACTATGACAATTAAAGTTGCATCACTCGTATACGTTTTACGCCTTCGCATTCGGAAAGTCCGACCGCACGGATTGACGTGGATGCGTATATCAATACATATGGTATATTTACGATAACTCGAAGTAAAATTGTAATTAAGAATTAGATTACTGTTATACCAGGGAAATGATTTTGTCAGAGGTCAATCGCACCGACTCTAAGGACGTTTTAATGTCTCTCGATGTTAATGTCCTCGATAATAGAACTTAATCGTTTTGCGTGTTTCGAATGTTTACGCGTTGAGTCGTTACGGCATCGGCGTTAAAACAGATTACGATTATCGCTGCGGGTTTATTAATTATTTGACGGCTGAACTGAAAGAAAAGAAAATACCCTTGGCCGTTCAACGTTTTCAGTTTATCGTTGTCGGAGCAGTTCTTTCGTCGTTAAATATTAAATAAACGAAGCAACGGATTCGGCAACTGCCAAAATTCAATTTCAGTTATCTAAAGAGACCCTTGAAATTCCAGAATCTGTTTAGGCTTAGGTTATATATATATATATGTATAAGAAGCGCCTTAGTCTATACCTGCAGGATTGCGTGACTATGACAGAAAGAGGATTTCGTTATGGCGCTGGGCGGAGCTGAACCGAACCTTTTTGCTTCACACGGAAAAATAATATTCCAGCAACATCTTTTGCCCGTCTCTCTCGCTCGGGGCAAGATCTCCCTTCCGTGTCCTTAGACTGGTGTAACCCCGACAGTCTCAAAATGGCGTCCCGATAAACAGGGGAGAACTTCCAAGCAGGAAACTTCACTCAGCCTATAACGACACCCTGCATCCAGTGCCGCATCGTCGTTTCTGCAAACCCCGCACTTTTGGAGAATCCAAGCGAAGCGTACGAGATAGACAGGTAAAGCGTGCAATACAATTAATCGCAAGAATAATTGTAACGACGTCAAAAGTTATTTCGGAATAGTTGGAATACGAGTAAACTTTGATATTTCGTTAAAATAGAAAAAAAATAATATCACACCCCGCGAATTTGGCTGGCACGATCGTTCCTTTAAGATATTACGTAACGCGATCGATGCTTCATGATTATTGCCGTGATAATTCATTTTTTTCAGAGACCTTGTTATTTGTTTTATCGTTTTATTCAAATCTCTCAATTTTTCATAGGTGAACGGTCGTTTCGACTACGAACCTGCAGCAGCCCATCCCGATGCCCTTCCACGTGCAGCGACCCCTGATCCTAATAGAAACGTGTATCCTAGCAACGGCGAACCAAGTCTCTCTCGTCTCCCTCATCGTTTTCGATGCACTCTCCGTTTCACGGCTTGTTATATTTTACTTCTCCCCTTATTTTTCCTCACTCCAGTACCACACCCTGTTCGCTGCTGACGTCAGTGGACAGTTATCAAAAATTTGTTACAGGAAGTGGATAGCACGGTATCTGGATATGCTCAGTCGTGATATATGTATATGTTTCTCAATGGGCAGAATCTGTAGCGTCTGTAGCGCGTTGCAGACGTAAAACGAAGCGTTCCAAATCCGTCTGCGTATTTCAAAGGAATACAGATCGGTTGTGGAGAAAGAGGAGAGAAAATATGGTTGAAAAAAAAAGTGTTCCCTACCTAAGAAATAAAATTGTCTAGACTCAGCTAGTCTCGATCTCCTAACGTTCCCGATCCTTCTTCTCCCATCCGGGCGACGAGCTCGACGAACCCCGTCGAACCCCGTCGAACCCCGTCGACCAATTGGAAACCCGATTTTCTAAAAGCCAAGTCACGCTTCACAGGGCCCTGGACCGTTCTTAGATGGGACCTAAGCTACAGGCAAAGATACGGGGCGGCCTCCCTCGGGTACCCTTTACGAAAGACGATGAGCGTGATCGTTTTGCTCCAATGGAGCATCTCTGGATGCTGGGTTCCGATCCTTCATCGATCCTATCTCAACCACCTGAAGAATTGAACAAAGGCGCGTTCGTTGTCCTCGCCTCAAAACTTTTCAGAGACCCTCGCGCGCGTCTCTCTCGATCTCATCCCTGGACCACATACGAATAATTCGTGACTTGCCAGACCAGAGTGCCCCATTATGAATATCCAGCCATGCTTCCTTTGTCGTTAACAAACTAACCAGACTTTGGCTCTTCGACGAGCATCGGCTTCGACATGGAACGACTTTACTGGTGCCGATGAGCAGAGGCTCTCAAATTCTTAATAACTCGACTGAACCAAACTTTACATGCTTAATCGAGTGCCGTATTTTTCGATTTGAGCCTTCCAAGACGTTGAAAACAGTAACGAACTTCCTGCCGCAGTATCACCGTACAATTTTTCCACTGGGAAAACTCCGTACAGTCAGGCAAATTTACAGACTGGAAATTATTAGGGTGAATGTACTACCAGGAAGTACTACCTATCCAATAGCAATTACGTTTTCCTCCGAATGATCCGTCAATGTTCCTATTTCCATGTACTCTCTCTCCCCCTCTCTATATGTACATCTACGAACAGTCAGCTATCACGTGGTCAGTCACTGACATTCGTTTCGAAATCCTCATTATACCAGGAACAGACAAAGTCCCTCCTCCCTCCGACTTGGACTTCTCCATCCAAGACAATATCTTATCCCAGAAATAGAACTCGGGGCTTCCCCCATCATCCTCCTGCGGTTAAATTCGCTTCCTTTTACTTCACTGTCTTATCACGTGCCACCAATTCCCCGTTCCCCCATCTGCAAAGTGTTTACAAAATTAACGCGGAATCCCCATTAACCGAGGAAAAAAATAAAAGAAAAGCCTGATATCGTGAATACAGTCATTTAATGACGTCATCGTCAACAGGTCACACGATACCGGTCATAACAATCGCTCTACAACAGTATGAATGGGACCGATACCAAAAATCCTTACCGGAGATGTATATTCAATTTATCGATGTACGTCGCTCGTATATTGAAAACTACCTCTAACGACCGTCGTACCCGACATTCCCTGTTAATCAGCCTCAACGCCAATGTGACTTCCACTTATCGCATTTCTCTCTCGCATAAGACAGATTTAGGTATCGACAGTCCAGTCGCGACGTCCGACGAGTGCCTGACCGTGAAATATACATGATGACTGGTAGTTTCTCCGGGATATAATAATTCTCATAATAATCTCGCGATCTCCTGCTCGTAACGCGTAACAGATCATCTCGTGCCAAATCCAATCTAGTACGATATTTATCTTATTGTTAGTTGGCACCAACTCTTATGATATGCATTTAGTTAGTGTGTATTTCGAGAGTCGACTGCGTTCTAGGCCAGCGTCTTTGTTAGTTATAAATTTAATATATATCTATATGCATACACGCGTATAAATAAATATATACATACATATATGAGGCTGGTATCAAATCAATTAACCGCGCGAGGGTCAACGAAGATTTTCACCTTGCGCATTAAACGTTTCGATCCACCATTGGCCTTGCGTTTGGCATTAGCCAAATTGAAGTCAGCGTTACGTCGCACTTTGCCAATAAATGTTTAAGTGCCGTCGCGTTAAGTAATTGGTACTCTTGGCAGAGATTAAGAAAATTCGAGAATGTTAATGCATTTCAATTGCATGTTTACTTTCAATTTTTTATTTCTCGCTAGCCGCTGCTGCACGAAAGTCGCGTAATTTTTTTACAACTTCTCGATACTTCGGGATTCGATCGAAGATTAAGAATCGAAGAGGGTATTTGTATTGTATAAAATCTTTAATCGGAGCTTCGATATTATCTCGACGTTTGGTGGAAGTTTTAGATGAGTAATTCAGCCAATGACGAATGTCATTATGAAAATCAGTATATCAACCATGATTATCTTCGAGTGCTGTTTCGTCTTTCGAAGCAATTGACGCTCGTTGATAAATACGTCATGGGATTACCTGGAATATTTGGGAAAAATATATATTACGCAATACAGAGTATCAGTCAGACTTCCCGTAACACGAGAGACGAAATTTGTATTAAAATTCTTTTTTTTTTTTAATTATCTACCCTAAACATTTATACTGAGGGTAATGAATAATGATTTTACGCGTATAAACATTTATGAAGAAAAAAAACTTTTTTTTCATGACCCATATATGCTACGTGGGTGTAATTAGGTAAGCGGTATCAAGGAAAACCGGAATTTACTGTATTACGTATGCGTTTAGTACGTCTTAAGAAAACATGAGAAACAACTTGGAAATATAAAGCTTGTAATGCTAATGATTATAATGAGTCTCCCTCCCTTCCGTATTTTGGTGATTTATGATTTTATTAGGGGGGGAAAAAAAAAAAATATTTTTCCCACAATCGTAATCGGTGGCGATTACCAACCTCGGAAAACAATCACGTGGGAAATTTTTAATGTAATTGAAAGAACGTTCTATACGAACGATGTTGCTAGTATAAATATTTGTCGATCTTTTAACACCAACGACCGCGTCACTGAAGACGTTGACGACGATAGAACAGCTGTTAGGTAAATCGTTCCGGTCGTGCATTGGACTGCTGATTTATTATAAATAAATATTATCGCACCTCGTAACGATTAGAAATTGCTTGGTGACAAGATAATAAACACAGGTATCGATGGTGGTTCATTTTTGTTTGGTTGATGCGCAGTGTGTCATTCTGGATTTTAAAAAAGGGGGAGGGGGTGGTATTTAGGTTTCTAAGACGTTGCGCGAACTCGGCAAAGTATCAAAGTGTCAGAGTGGCTTATGGGTATTTCCCGAAGACAGTGTAATCTCGCTGAGCTAGACGCGTGACTCAAAAACAAAAGCTATGAAACGCGCACTGTGTTTGGTAAATATTATTAAGATTCCTCAAAAAATTTACGTACCTATTTCAACGGAATACTACGTCGAAGAAATTGCATAAGCCTGTTTCGTACAGTAGTCGAATTAGTTTTTCAATAAAAGGCTTCTAGGTAAAACTAAAAGACAGACCACCAGCCATATAAACCTTGAGGTAAATTATGAACATTTTTTCGATTAACCATCGATTACAAAAGCGGTTTCCAGCGATTCGCTTAATGACGTACGTTAAGAATCCTTAAATCAAATATATTTCCCCTGTTCGTTGGAATCAAATGTTTCTAGTACCAACCAATGTATAGGTATATATTTAGCTCTCTAAATTACTTTCAAATTCTTAACTTGTCCTCCCTCGTTATATGACGTTTTTTTCTTATATAATATATATGGTATATATTTCTCACCACACAGTTCACAGATATCGATCGCGCATACGCGACTTGAAAACAGAAAAAAAAAAGAAACATTCGATACCCTCGAGGAGTAGAATTTTTTGACAGTACCGCATGTAGACGAAAGTTAGATCTTGTCAGATTTAAGAACAAAAAATGGGTACTAATAAAAAAAAAAAGTAGACAGCAAGAACGAGACTCGATAAACCAGTTTGAAGCATCCGGCCTAAACCGGGTCACTAAAATATCTATAGGTTCGCATATCAACCAGCCAAATGCACAGTTGGTGCATGCAGCACGCAACCAGTTGCTGGTTGCTTCTTAGCACGGTTGGGGTTCAGGGGCCCTTCTCCGAGCAACTTAAGTTTATTTATAGATCATCATCGGGAGGAGGATCGACCGCAATACCGGATTGTTCGCACCAAAATAGCACCGACACGGCTATGTTTAATAAAACGGTCATTATCGGCTTCTGCGGTCTAATAATAGCGTAAGCCGATAGCATTTGGATTACGTATAAATCATACGCGACGATAAGTAACGGACGATTAGGATTGAGAATGGACGAAGAAAAAAAAAAAAGTAATCCACAGTCCGATCCAGAATGAAGACGTTACCGCTCAATCGGGAAATCAATATCTTGATCACCGATAAAAATCTTCTTTTTAATTAACACAGAAATCAGATCTACCCGTGCCCATATCTCGAGTGGCAGGAAACAGCGTGTATAGTTTTCCAGCTATTTTGGGAATTACGTACAAGGTACCTTTATAATAATCAGAAAATGTGAAAGTCTCGTTTACATTCGACCTCGCGTTATATTTAAACCGCGTAACAAGCTTCTTAGGTTAGGTACAGGTAGTAGTATATATATACACACATAAACCTGTATACAAGTCGAACATGCAGTTTTGTATGTCATATTGTAATCAGCATAAAACCAAGGTATAACATCGTGCTTCGGTACAATGTCAACAAAAATTTTGTTCGTCGACAACAATTGAACAATTTAATATCCGTTAATCTTCCATTACACGAGACATACGGTGCAACGATGAATAAGATTTTTCTTAATCAATGGGGGTAGTACCCCAACAAGGAAGATTTTACATTGAAATTAATAAGTGTTCGAGAAACAACACGCGAGGCTGAGGGGTTCAATGTCTCGTGTCAGTTACGTCACAACGTCCGTGTTGGCTACGTCACATACCGTAACGATAAATATTTTCGATTAGACAAGGTCGATATGGTTTTTGCGACTTCGATCCGATCGGCGAAATCAAGTGACTGAAAAGTGGAAGAGCACGACGATTAATGATATATAAATTTCTCGATTTGGCATTGTCATTATTTATTAGAAGGTACGCGAGAAGAAAACGCACGTCGAGTGCGTGTGCGTGTGCGTGCGCGTGTGTGTGGATCGCTACGTGTTTGGCAGAGATTCTAGATCATTAGAAAATCCGCATGTCCCCTGGGCCTTCGGAAGGAAGCCAAATCAAATAGATACAGCTGTCTTAACACCGGGCCGGTAAGATTGACAGAAATGCGCGTGATAAATGAATCTCACGTGACAATTGAATAAACATTATTAATTTACGTAGGCAAAATGTGACTGAAAAGCCGAGAGAACTCGGGACTACGTTAAATATCGATAAAGGGCCCCGTGAACGTGACGCGGACTCTCATTGTGATGTCAAAGAAGACGTCAGCACGCGAGTCCCGAAGCTTTATTTTCACCATTTTGCACATAGCGATTCGCTCGACTGACTTACGTACGTCACAGTGTTGTTACTCCAATTGCCAGTGTTCCATTACCGCACAGGCCACACATGAGGCATACGTTATACATAATACGGTACAGTATTGGCAAATATTTTCATACTTTACTAATATCGCGTTACTATCAACATCAAACAGCATCCTGGATGGAAGAATGCTGAACGAATCATTCGTAATGGCCAATTGGGTCGCATAGTAATTTATGTCGGATTGAAAAAAAAAAAAAATCACAAATCAAAGATATTTCGACGAGATTAATATCGCCAATGAAAAATTGACATTTCGCGACTGGGATCGAGGGCGTAGGATTATTTGAGATGTGAATTTGATAAGTAAACGCTATTGTTCCGCACGAGAAACGACGAGCTAGTATCAAACGTCGAATTCTAAATGTTTTATGTCTGATCAAAGAGTCAAATGTTGTGACATTGAATCGTCATTGTATCGATTTAATTTCGATCGCCATCTGGTACGACAGAGCTTACAAGGAGCACACGGGCAACGTTTATCAATATATTTCTTGCTGCGGGTTATCCGATGGACATTAAAAAAATTATACATATAGTATAAATGTATGCGACATGACTGCCACGTGGTGACGCAACGATATTTTCATTCCGAGATATAAAACGTTTTTCTTCGAAATATGCTCAATATATATATATATATGTGTATAATATAAATATAATCTATTATTGATATATGCAGTTATTTCAGTCGAATCGCAAGAAGAATGTAAACGAGTTACGATAAAGGAAGTGACCTGCCTTCTCGAGATGTTTTGTCAAATATTTGCTAGTCGTCGGCCTTCGGTTATTCCGTCAAATCAGCACGTTCGAATTAACAGTGAAGCCAGAAGAAATACATATATCTATTGATCGAGTCATACGCATACGCGAATCTGAGAACGCGACGGTCATTTCCTTGAAACGGCCGATAAACTCTTCTCGCTCGTCCCCCAATATCGGCCTTGTCTTTCGATAAGAGCCTCTCAAAAGTCGCAATCGCGTGACAATTGGCAAATATAGGAGGAAATTGTTTTTGACACAATTGGCCGATAGGCAAAAATAGTGAGGGAGAATTTAATCCCCCCCCCCCCAGCACGCTATAAATCAATAGGTCAGTCCCTCCCTCTGGCTGTTATAAAAAAAAAAAAAAAAACAATTTGATTGGTACAGTCATGGACATATATGTATACGAAGGGGAACAAAAATTAAGCGCCATTTCGGTGACTGTTCTGGACTGTCCCAATGGCTTTGTCGTGGCTTGACCTATCTCTCTGAAAAATAGGGAAAGGTCAGTTACGGTGAATGACGCAACAGAGACCATGCTGTTTCCAAGGCATTATTTGCTCATTGATGTTATACATAGTCAAAGAGACTAGGAGGTTGGCAATGTGCGCAGTGAACTTTATCTGTGCTTAACATTTTCCTCGCGATGAATATTCGCCCTTTTTATCCTATGCTAGCCTTTGGCTATATATAGATCGACTGTGAACTATTGGATTTACGTAGGCGCAATCGACTCCACGTGCCGTCGATATGGCGATCATGAGCCACGGTCTCTCGGGAAATGTTACCCGAGGCTCGAGAGCCTAAGTCATAATTTTCCCAATAAAAATTCATATTATCCCAGTTACGTGATACAGAGAAAGTATATCAATCGGATTTGATTGTCATTATGATTTTTCATTATTCCCAGTGTAATTACATGGTATCGAGTATCGACCAAGTACACGGAGCCAGATTTGGAGAAAAACAATAATCTAAAAATGACACGTGGCGTCCACGCGCTTCCGCGGCACTGATAAGGATCGTCCACGTAACCGGAAAGGAAAGAGAAATCCGAGCGTGCGAAGGAAAGAGATACGGAAGCCGAACAAGCAGAATCGACCTCGTGGCAAATGTTAGCAGTCAAGGTGCTGATGGATCGTTAAATTTCGCGAACGAACATGTGTTAGATTCGCGAATTATTCAACGGGTCACGTGGCAGGTGTTGCATAATAGTATTAAAAAAAAAATAAAGATGCCGTTGTAGGCGACTGGAATATTAATCTTTTTATTATTTCACATATTCAAATTGGCGATGTGCGGTCTCATGTGGCAAATACGGTAAAAGAAAAAAATTAGCGAAATATTTAACTAGCACTGCAATGCCGCCGGGAAGATTAACGCAACTGATTATATAGAACGATTGGTTGCTAAATGTGACTGATAAATGTTAAAAAATTTGCGCGAATCAACGGCAGACCTTTGCTTTTCGCGATATCGGTCGTCAAGTCAGTATAGTATTTTTTATTATCGCGATTTATTTCGCATCATCGTTTTGAACGGCATTACGCGTATTATTTCAGCAAAAGATTATGGTCCACGCATGCGTGTTATATTATCGCGCGATTAACCCTGTGCTTAAAATGGGACAAACGTCGAGGTCATCGTTTGGACGCTTCTCGAATGAAGATCGTGCGCAAAATTGTAACGCGTGATTCAAATGATTATACGATTATGAATATTGGCAAAATTTTTGCTTTTAGTCTCGCCTTATCTCGTGCGCGCTTCGCCATTGTTTTTTTGCCAAGCAAATTCAGCTCAACGAGAGCAGATACGGAGATGCGTGGTGAATCATCGAACGAATTGGCGCGTCCTTGCGCAATTCACGGTAAACTTTAGACCCCGATTCTAAGTCGAGTTCTTCGCAGAAATGGAGCATGACAGTTGAAAAAGAAATTCCCACACCCAGATGACTCCGCGGTATCGATTACAATGGTAGAAAGTTCGATTAGCGTCGATAGCTCTATATACCGGTTGTCCGATCGATGTTCGATTACGATTCAACGAATTTGAATGCTGGCCCAAGGCCTGAGATCGATTGAATAAAATAAATTCATGTCCTCCGTGATTGGCCAAATAAATTCCGAATAAAAAGTGGAAGACGTCCCTTAAAGACGATCCAAGGTGGGTCCTTGCGAGAGGATTAGAATTTTCAAGAACCTAAACTAACACAGGCAGTCCCGCGTTGCAATCCGAATTACAAACGAACGAGCAACGAAGTCGTTTATCGCTCCGGTGCAATCCGGATCTTCGTATCTGCTGCACAAGGGCAATCATCAACGTTCTTCTCGTTAAGGTTGATGTCAGCTCGCAAAAAGGCATCGCGAATCCGTCACGTGAGTTTTAATTTTGTTCACGCGCCCGCTCGTGCCCCCCTCTGACACGTACGTGGCCGACCGAGCGTTTCCATTGAACAAATTGACGCAGAGAGGAAATATGGACTGGCCGTGAGAACAGAGCATTCCTTGAAATGCCCAAAGTGGCCGCCAGAGGAGCTAGAGTCGCGGGCGCACACACTTTCAGCTAGGAATTAATATTCAGCGACGACCAACGACAAAAGCCCGTGTACTTTTGTTTATCTCGATGATCGAAATTGCGAAGACACCCGTTGCTGTGTCACACTCTTTTCAATTCCTGGCGCAGATCGGTGCAGTTACACGTCTAATTCGAACTATCATAGTGAATACGTCAAGATGGAAGCTGGCTATCCGTTCTGACTGCTTTTCCCTTGAAGTGCCATAACAATTGGCGCTCTGCCCAAACACGTCAAGGCGTCGGTGGGATGCTGCGAGATCGTCTTACGTCTGTTGTTTGTCTTGTCTTAAATTTGTTTAATCTAGAATTTACTTTAAGTACTGATAACCTATCTGTCGTTTCATGAGATTTCATCTCGCGGGCCGATAACGTGGGAACGCGATAGCCCAAATTCTCATTGAATGAACTTTCTGTTAACGAGAAAATTCAATGTGAAGCTACCGTTTCGCGTTACTTATCCTCGATCCCGGAAAATATGAAATTTGTCGGTTGGCAAGCGCGTCTCCAGATAATGCTCGTACCGAATGACGTAATGAGATTACCTACATATCGTGCGATATCGCAGTCAGGAAAACTTCCGCCGCTTTGACGTTCGGTCGTTCCGATTCATTTATTTTCTGGCCGTCACGCTGTTCGGTATACAGGGTGTGTATGCGCGAATAGGATCGTTCAACTGTAAATCGGCTGGAGGAACTTTGTATTTCCACGGTGACACGATAAGGATTATCGGTACGACTCGACGATTCGATGCCAATAAATATACAAAGTGACAAGAGAAAAACAAAATATTATAGACACTTTACAGCCACTCAGAAATCTATTATCAAATCGATATTTTACTTCGAATTGTTTCTCGCGTTAAACAATGTGTAAAAGTTGCCCCCTGCGAAAGGACACGAAAAAAAGCACACGGTGGATTTAATCCCTGCTTAAGTCTTCGGTATACCAAAAATTTTGATTTACTGCCGGTGCCTTTGAGATATTTAAAATCCGCACGCGCGTACTACTGGTGGGGTCTTTTCGAGGTAAAATAGATTACGAAGTTTTACGAGCCTCTCATTAAAACCCCAGTTAATCGTTGACGACCTCGAGATTCGCGAAATTATTGCAAATATTATCAGACACCGTTTGACGTCATTTTAATTTTCAAATTAATTTTCTCAATTCGTATCTTCGATTGGACCTCGAACTATCCACACAGCCAGCCATACAATTTCTCTGGGTAATTTTCACGCGGAGATAATGAAAAACAAAAAAATATATTTTTCCTAACTTACCACGAGCATATCTAGATTACACAGCTTTTGAATACACAGACTGGCGCCTCTGGTACAATCAACACACACTCGTTCTCAAAGACGGCTGAAGTTCGCAAATTTGACGACCTTGTCCCAGCGTCAAATGACAGCTCCCCCTCAATTAAAAACGTTCCCCTATTCATCATCCGTGACAATCTTGATTAGTACAATTGCCCATTATGTCCCCAGTACATAAAAGCTATTACCATCGCACCTGGTAAAACGTTAGTAACACAGATCCAACAAGAGCAGCAGATGGCTGTGCAGCGTCAACGCTGCGTCAGTAGGAACGATGAATTATCATCAGGCTATGATCGATCGTATAACACGAATTTGCGTCAGGCTTTATTGACGAACTGACAGTTGTCATTTAGATCGAGCAAACATATTTTCAAAGTCAACACGTGCTCTCATCCACCGTCTCGTAAATCTTATTAAATCATACGAAATAGGAATAACAACAAATTTTCGATACAAAAATTATTAATCGACCCCCTCACCTCTCCGCGCCCACCGCGAAAAACATGCCCGCCCCCACCCCTCTCGCGAAGACGTATACCAGCTTTTATAAAATCGACCTGACTCTGTCATTGTCCCGAAGAGTTTAATGCTTCGACGACGCGTGCACAGCCAGGTGAGAAAATTAGCTGACTTGCGTCGCGACGCCACGAGACGCTTCGCGACAGATACGATCCACGCAGTGTGGGAGTTCGTTGCGATGGCTGACACTGTGCGACGGACTCCACGTGTTCAGAGATGTCCACGAAGGGTAATCGTGCTCCCGTGGTAATTCTCTGTCACGTCTTAGATTACGTCAGACACGAACCAGCCACATGGGAATGCACAACCGATAATGGGAAAAGGCAAAAATAGTTAAATGTCGGACGTTAAGAGAGTCCGTTTTGGAATAATACGAATTCGTGAAATAACGTAAAATTCACGCCGAGAATTTTGAGCGTTGGACGTTCAGGAGAAATTCCAAGTGTTTGTCGTAGGTATTTGTGAGGGTGGGACGGGGGGAAAGTGGAGGAAAAAAATTGTCGGATTAAGGTAAAAAAAAAAAAAGGAAAGTTTTACTTGGACGATGAATCGCGAGAATAATCCCTACGAGTCCCGCGAAATAATTTTGAGCTCGAGGACTTTTTCTCGAGATAGAAACGAGAGAGTCGATATCAGTGCGATCCAGTTATACCCGACGAACGCGTGAGATATAGGATAGTCGTTTGGCATTAGAGACGAGTCTGCTGAGAAAAGTCTTTAGCAGCGACTCGTACGGACCGAGGATCGTTAATGGTCGCGTCAATACGGGTCCACGAGGATAATAACGACAGTCATGCGTGACATTCGTGCCGCCAGCGTGATACCTGAGCCGAGAGCGTGCATTATTTTTTCAAAGGCAAAGTAGTGACGGTGCCGAGTCTATAATTTGCGATAAGTAATCATTGCGCGACGTTAGTGCGCATATACGATATACAGAGATCTATATCGGTACACATGTGCAGCCAATGAAAGTCGATCCCAAGTCGATTTCTCTGAAAGGCAGCTTGAACCTTACAACCCAAGAGTTGGCAAGGACTGCACAAAAATGGACAGTGGTCGTGTCTCGAAATTTGTGAAAATCGTCAAAAATAAATTAAATAATTTTCAAAAAATCATCATCGAATCTCGTATGAAATTGCACGAGTATCACGCGCGAAGACCCTGAACCGTGATACGTACTTCATCGAATGATAACATTGTCAGTGGTGTCTCGGTGGATCACGAACGATCGTTATTCGATATCAATGAAAATGGAAAATCTGAAATATGGCAAAGATCGGAGCTCGAACGAAATGTTCATCGGTGCACGAACGGACTTTCATAGAAATTACGTAAACAGCGAATTACCTGTAAAATTATCTAACACCTACCGCGACAAATCCAATTGGCAATTATCGATTTTGTTAATTAGATCCGATCCTGAACTCTTTATAACGTCCACGTGGTGCAAAAGGAGAACGCGGCGTCAAGGCACTTGTTTACATGTCGACGAGTCGTAATAGAGTAGAGTCGCCAGCAGAAATTACAAGGAACTGTAAGCCCAGACCCGGTCCGATCAATCAATTTCATTGCAGAAGCTTCGATCGATAATCGATACAGGGCATTGTGGACCCTTCACGTGTTTCACCGACGACCGGTGTTGAAGAACGTTACAAGTAAGCGGAAAGTCGAGTCACGTTGGATTCGACGTCGATTATAATCAAGCCGAAAATAACTAAAGCACCGTGTGCTTGCAAACCGACTTTACGTTACAGCTGCAATGCCTTTATGCGAGAAAAAATAGACTCGTACGGTAAAGTAAAGTCTGACCGATTAAACTTCTTTTTTTTCTTTTTTCGTAAACTAAGCCACATCCTGTACCACACGTCAACGTAGATTGCGTTCCGGAATTCTGGCGATACGCACAGGGCAGTAGTAAAACACGTCCGGCCACGTTTCCCAGACTCCTCGGCCTGCGTGCTCGAACGAAAGTTGAGTCAGCTACCGAAACGAGGAATTTTGCAATAGAGACGTCGTCAATCTGAACCGTTTAAATATTCTAGTCGCAAGAACCGACCGTCTCTCTAAAAGGGACGCGATTGTCGTCGTTAAGGTCGTCCAAATAGACAGTCTGGACGATGTCGTCGGCTCGACACGAAGGAATTATTTTTCTATCTAGAAAACATATTGACCCACGTGACAATAAGAATAATGGGAAGTACGAATTAACGTCAATCCGTAAATACTTACAATTAGTATGCGTATACTGTACAAATCTGTATAAATACCAATACCTTGTATATGGTGTGTGAGGGCTCACTCGTGTGTAAGGAGTAGCGCGGTATAACGACGCAATAGTTTCTGCAGTGGTTATAATGGCCTTTGCGAACATTACACAGAAATATATACAGTGATCAGTACGATGCTGGACAATTAATTGAGGGAATTGGCGAAAGGTATGAAACAAATAAATTCTATAGCCAATTGCAAACTGACGTTAGAGCGAAACATTGAAATGTTTGATTTGCAAGTATTTTCATGAAATGCTCTGCGTGTCTCGGGACTGGTTCAAGTTCCCGCTGTACGTATAAGGTAGAGAGAATCGCCCGAGGCCTTATTTGTATACGATAACTCTTCCGCAATCCGTACCCGAATGCTCGAGATTAGCATAAAATCAACGGGCGCGTACGCATATGTTACAAAGTAGTAAGTGGAAGTATACAAAGGCCTTAGTCATTCGGCAATCCATTCCTTGTAGAGTAAGGTAGGAGAGTAAGAGCCCTGTAATAAGGCCGTCCCATTTGTGAGCGAATCGCATTTTTATATTGAAAGGAAGATTTGCGGTAGACAAAACGGGGCTTGTATGTACATGGAAAATGTTCATGGGATGAAATACGAAAGAAGCGAATCGTTAGGATAGACTTCGATCAGAGATTTACGTGAATGGTTAGTAAGTCTGTAACCGCGGGTATATGGTTAGCCGTGAAATTTACATGCCAATAGAAAGAAAAGAGAAATGCACCTCTCACAATGACAAATGTGACTCACCGAGATGTGAGGAGGATTCAAAGGAATCTGAAACAATAAAAAAAATGGACACAGTTAACTTAACACAGAAGAAGACTATGCGAGATCCTAGAGAAAGGGTATGACGATGAGTAAAATTAACAAAACAAAAAAAAAAAAAAGAAAGAAAAAGAAATGAAATTTTTTAGACAAAATACATTTTTTTTTAATAGAAAAATTCGCAAAAAAATCATGTATCTACGAGTTATACGAAATTTCAAAGTCACAGAGAGGACAACGATGTCCGCCGGGACATTGCGTGTCTTTGTACAGTAGGCGGAAATTGTTTTCCAAGAAAATTAATGCTTTCGAGGTAAACGCTCGGGATGCAGTCTGGAAAACACAGTGGGTATGATCGGAGCGTAAAATGACATGGTCGCGATTCTGATGTTTCCTGAAATAAAAGGTATTCCTGAAAGGAAGGTTGGCAGGTGTACCTACAGTAAAACAAAAGAAAGCATCACCCCCTTAAATAATGCATCGACATTCGTCAGCTCGGATTGACGTAGCTAAAGCAGACCC
Source organism: Trachelus iudaicus (assembly GCA_030142595.1). NCBI lineage: Eukaryota > Metazoa > Arthropoda > Insecta > Hymenoptera > Cephidae > Trachelus > Trachelus iudaicus. Next base: position 921,493 of record JARQTH010000036.1, on the reverse strand, counting down.
CGAGTGTCACAATAGATACGAAGCTACGCGTATCGACGAATTGGAACGATCTAATAATAATGAGCTCGAGGAGAGTCGTTAGGTCGAGAGAGGACGAGATGAGATCGACGCAAGGGGAGACTCACAATCGGATGCAAGAAGTCATCGGGGCGCACATCCATGTGGCGGCTTCGTGCGTCACTGCGTATCGCACCACCCGAATAGGTTACCCTTAAATGCGCGTAGCGACTATTTTCGAGTGGCCTGGATCGAGTATACATATACATTCGAGTGCACAGAAGTTGAGACTCGAGAGAGTAAAGAGAGAGAGAGAGAGAGAGGGATGCAAGATGCTGCCGTCCGCAAACCGCGGCTCCATTCCATTATTTCTAGCCGGCCACGCGTGTATTTATACACCACGTTTATCAAGAGGGAGCAGCAATCCCCTATTGAAATTCAGCGCTACAGTCAGATCGGAGTCTACCGTCTTTTTAAAGAATATATACGATCGTCGTATCTTCGACAAAACTAACCAAAGTCATCGTTCCTCCATAGATCGAGCGAAGAGAGACAAATCGATCGCAAAGAAATAGGAAACTATAGGAAATCTCGAGTCGCATTCTTTATAAATCTTAAGATTATTTTGCAAATGTGAAAAAAATTGTTTTTTTTTTTTCCTTTCTATTTAATCGAACGTATCGTTAGCATAGAATATAAGTGTTCAAGGTTCTTCGTGGAGCACGGAGGAAAGTATCGACATAACAATAATTTCGTAATAAATAGACGACGCGCTCTGTACAGAGACTCGAGGAAGTGACGGGGGGAGGCTGGGAACGTATGTCTTCGATCCGATAATTACCAATTATCGTGCGATCAATTTTATCCCTGAGCTCCATCGTTCCAGCGCCATATGGCTGTGGCGCTGGCCGTGCGCCAACGTCACGTTTATACACGAGAGACAATTTGTACAGTGTGGCGTCTGTCGGCGAGCGTCACGAGTATCTTTGTCTTTGGTCCAGGGGTCCAGGTCTCAATTTTTACCTCCTCGTCTCTATAATTAGCCACGCTGGAAAGGATTAATTACCAATAATTTAAGCGAACCACCTTACAGTGTCCACGTAATAATTATTCAACGGCGTTACCCGTTTACTTAATCTTTTACATAAAGCACATAAGCGTATCGATTGTCGAGAGAAAGTGGGAGTATAGACGTGGGAGAATTTTGAATTTTGATAAGCGACACCGAACGACCATTTGAATTAAGGCGATAATCGAACACGATTTATGGTACGTTTTATAAGTCGATTACGTATGTAATTATATTTGATATTTCGGAGATGAGACCGAATTAGACAGTCATGAGAGATTCCACGTATCTATCGTGGCAATGACCTCCGTTGTATCCAGACGTCTTGCGAACAAGAAACTTTGGTCGTTACCACCCGCCGAGTATTTTGGACGTTATCAAAGCCCCATTATTTTTCTTTATCTCTTAATACTGAAAGTCTATGCCTAGCGATAGTGTCGCGTAACACTGGCTTACACTGTTACGTAATGTAATTAGAGAACTCGCACACTCGCTCATTCAGTCTTTGCTGGGACTGCTAAATACAAAATACACATACAGACATATGTATACATATATACGTATATAATAACGTATCGACACATCGATTACCACGAGCCGTAATGACTGCGTCAATTTATTCAATGACAATTCGTAGTACGCGATCAATTTGTACTTTTATTGTTTTTTTTTTTTTTTTTTTTTTTCCATTATCGATCCAGCCAAAAGCGCTTACAGCTAATTGAATAGCTAACGAAGGATCTATCGATCTCCGACCGTTTCCTAAGTTAAAAAAATTATCGTGATAAATATTCACCTGGAAATTCCGTCGTTTACTTCGTTATCGATCGCGAGTTTTCCTGCGACACGCGATATAAATTTTCGTTATGACCCTGAAAAGTTAAACGATAACCGGATGCGCCAAGGTCACCACTGCACCAGACAATCCGTCCTGATATCCGATTGACCGGCAGATATTAAAATATAAAATTCTGCATGTCAGCAGAAGTGCCTGGCGAGAGACGTAAGTGGCGCTTATGCGCTGCATCGGTGCATCGGTGCATCGGTGCATCTTCCTTCAGGGTGCGCGAGTGCACTCCGGATGCAAGCAGCTGTGTTACCGACTACTACATGTAGACTGCGCGGAGTGCGATTTTTGCCGTCGGTCCTGAGAACAGGGAGCGGCGCACGGGAGAAGAGCCTCGTAGTGCTCGAAGATAAAGCAAATTGGATGCGAAGGCTGCTGGTTGCCGTAGATGCGCCATTTCAAGGCAGATTTCCCAGGCCTGTTCGAGGCAGGAGCAGCGACTGCGCTGGCACCATGCAAATTATGCATTCGTTATTCGCGATTAGAGCTAGTCGTCTTAGAGGTTCAATGTTGTGGGCATAGAGTGGGAGGATGATTACGGATGGGATTAGTAATATCGATAAGAGGAGAAGTTTTTACGACGACGCAAACAAATTATTCGCAGGTACGATATTCGCAAAGATACTATTCGCGGGTGATACTGAATTTGAATGGGAAAACATATATTATATATTAACGAGGATGCAAGCAGAGTCGTTAAGTGATTACTGATTAGGCATAAACGGATCGATGTGATAATTTTGATCGATGTCGATTGGCAAAATCTCAGTCTGAATGATAAGGTGATAATAATAAAGTCAACTTTAAGGAAAGAGAGGAGGAAAATATTAAACGAGATCGAGACTGTCTTTGTGAATGATTGAAAATTATTGTGACGCTGTAATTAATTCGAACGCCCGGAGCGGGATAATTATTAACCAAGGAGGCCCTCACGTGGCTTATCAATCATAAAATTGCCGGGTGTAATTAATTATGGACACTATCGGTATCGATGTGTCATAACACGCAGGTTCGCGTTCCGAAAACTAATAATAAGCAGTCTTTGTGTCGGCCATCTTTTTTTTTTCTCTTGAACCAACAAAGGTTTCCTAGTGTCGGTATATGGTAACGTATGCATATCGCGCAATGCGTAGAGCGTCTAGGAAAGATGTAGACGAGGTCACGAGATACCGATGAATACTACGTGAGTATCGTGCGTTAAGTTTATTAAAAACGCGAAAATGTCACGTAAAGAAAAAATAATTATCATCTTTTCAAGTTCAAAAATCGAAAACGTCAAAATTACCAGTCGAACGATATACGGGAAACTTTGATTCGTCAATCTAGGATTTAAATGATCCAGTCACGACCCTCAACTTGAATGTGCAGACAGTATTGATCTTAAAGCCGAAGTTCAAAGACTGAAGCAAAAAAGCATCTGGCTTTGTCAGCCAGATTCGCTAATGCAATTAATGTCCTATCCGGATAATCTGCCAAAGTCAATAAGGAACATCGGTCTTTCTATAAAATACCACGGTAAAGAATCAAAGGAAAAAAAAAAAAAAAAAAAAAAAAAAAAATTAATAAAAATACACGTCTCTTCCCGTCGCTAAACCCGTGCAGAACGAGCATGCAAAATATTCGCTCTATGACGTAATTATACCTAGCGTCTAAATACCCTGAAAGTAACATTGATAGGAACGATCACGCTGTTGCGTCATCGACAGGCGTGCTTCCACGTGGTTATGCTGCCTACTGACATGTCATACATCCACAGTCTATACGCAACTCAATTAATAAGTCAGATATCTCAAAGCTACCAAGATTAGCCCGCTCGAGTTTTATTTAAAAAATAACGAATTTTAAAAATTATGATTATTATCGTTTATTCAAGTCGCATAATCCAAAGGGAACATAATCATACACAAAAAAAAAGATTTATTTATAACCACAACTCTCTCACATGGAATGGTCATGGTATCGAATCAAAGAAAAGGATCGGCGAGTCGATCGATATCTGATCGTCTTATCGAAAAACGTGACAGTCATTCGTAAGAGCAACGGAAACAAGCGCAATTCGCGCTGACTCGTTGCCGTAAACTTACGTAGTACGTAAACTTCGCGAAATCGACTTGAATACAATTTTTTAATTACCAGCGATACTAGAGCGAATATATAAAAAAAAAGAATTAATTTGCCGTTGCAATCCGATCCGTGCTTACGGTCGTCTGTCTGGTTATTTGTTCTGTCCTGCGAACGAGTGTGTGTATTCGATAACCATAAAAAGCGCCAGAACGCTCAATCATTCCGAATCGATTATCCCGAGCGGCAATTGGACATGGTTGACATTCCTCGGAAACAGCGCAGGAGGAGACGTTATTCATCGAATTAGCGTCTAGCAGCGCGTGTTACGCAGCAGCTCGTGTCGATCGTCCAACCCTTTTCTTTTCTCTGTTCCACCGAAACGCTCGGAACGTCCTCGAGCTTAGCAGGTCGGAACGAAGTCCGCGCGAAACGGAAGTCAACGGATCAATTTCCGTTTGGATAGACCATTGTTCGAGCGTTGCGCTCAAAAGTTCGACCTCATTTTTTTCGAGTTACGCGGGGAAAAAATTAATCCTGTGAATCCTGTTCAACGTTAAAAAAAATATGTTTAATGTAAGAAATTTAATAAAGAAATTTGCAACCTCAAGTGACTAGCACACCAAACAAAATACGACAGTAGCTAATGAGCGTGTAAACAGCTTGTCGGAGATAATAAACGTCGCAGTAAACAGCAAGAGACTATATTGACTCGATAAAGGAATTAAATGACTATAGTGTAATAATCATTCGAGCAGCAATGCAACGACAAATCGAATGATCTTTGTGCGAAATATTCTCATCCTAATACGGTAACAATTTTCTGATAAATCTATCGATTATGTGTGTATATATATTAGTACAGGCGGAACAAAAACTTGTCCTTGGTGGGTTGACGGTAAAGCGCAACGTTCTTGCATATATAGATAGGTGTATTGTATATATGTATATGTATATATATATATATATATATATATAAACATATATAGTGAAAAAGGCACCCTTGACCGTAGCGAGACGCGGGCACCGCGACGCCGTTCGATAACAGTGTAAACGTAACAAGCGTTGTTGGGTAATGGACATTGGCCAACTTGAATTTCACTAGTTGCCGTCTTCTACCGGACGATCCTTATGTTTTAATAACGAATAGCGAGGACAGTTATCAATGTTATCAATTGCGCGAAATTGTATTCGTTCCGGCAATTCCTAGGATTCCACGATTACAAACAGCGTGGATGCAATTTGTCTTGGCGTGTTCTGGAAAATTTTTACCCACCAGCTGTTTCCTCTGGCATTGAAAGTACGCTTTACCGCAAACGCAAAGACACTTTAAAGTCGCCCTTGGTCCAATTTACGGCGAAACAGTAATTGCGGGATGTATGATAAAATTTATCCATGACATTTTTTTACAAACGAAATCGACAAAATTTCAATCGAGAGACTCAACTCGATACTATGAACTGTACTTTAAACGATAAAAATATTGCGTTACGAAACGTGAGGCGGAAAGCTGATTGCGCAGGATGAGGTGATAAGATGATTCGCGGAAAAGTACCTACTTGGAGCATATTGTAACGTCTTATACGGCAGGAAAGTATGATAAATAGATATAACAAGCATGTCTGTCCGATCAAAGGTACTAGGGAGGATTAAGTCAGTGAGATAAATATCGAGAATATGGGGTGGGGTGGGGGAGAATTCCTAAAATAAATTATAAATTCATAAAATTTTATGATAGAGAAAGAAATATTGAATATTTGGCAATATTTAGCATAGATTAAAAGCACATCAAAATACAGTACACGAAAACAGACTATAGATACTTGATGCGCGATCATGTATTTTTACGCACGTTTGAAATAAACAAATATTTATCTGCCTGAACGCACATCCGAAAAGACGATATACTACATATGTATGTATATATGAATTCTATTGTTCAACCGTCTTAACTCACGAGCGTCGCCGTGGATCGCAAACAAATAGTATTAATTCCCTCAGTAGTTTTGCGCGTCAACAATAGTCTTGGAGTGTCCTTAGAAAACACATCACGCAATTAATAATTAATACGACTTGGTATCGTTGAAAAAAAAATATTATCGATACCCAGCAGTGGCGTGTCACGGAATTCGCATGACATGTACGATAAAGAGCGAGCATCCAATGAGATACCGACGCCGGTCGTCGGACGCCGTAAACGAGTATAACGCGAGTCTTGGCAATTCCTGCGGCGAATGTCAAATGAGCGTTGTGAGGGTCTGATAATTAAAAAAAAATCAAGGAATAAAAAAAATTATTTCAGCGAAGGAATGAGAAATGAATATATATATATATATATATATATAAAGAAATATTAAAAAAAATTCACCAAAAGTCCTTACGCGGATCTTGTGGCTATTCTTTGTCGTCTGCCATCCGATCCTCTCGTATGGCGTCGTATAGGCTTTTGAGAGGACGTTGCCCAGAGTCGCCGAACTTGTTGCTAGGCAGTCCGAGGCCAACCGTTATACTTGATTCTGCTGTTCCATGGGCCGCATGGTGAAAATCCAACGTGGAATTTATGGTTGTGCCAACGCAGATCCGATCGAAGTTAAAAGCCACCGGGAATTTTTGGCTGGGCACGCAGCCTCGATAAATATTATAATACAAGCAGACGATTACGCGAATATTTGGATGCCGATTAAACGTCGTAAGATATCACGTGAAACAGACATTTCGTTAATATCGTATTGGCTCGCGCATTGCCTCGTAACGTCCTTGTAGGCTTCGCGATCTATGTATGTACAGGGGATACCTTGACTCCGCCCGATAGATCTTGGATCGATCATCCGATCCAAGAGGAAGGCACCAAAGATGGCGAAGGCGTCTACACGTGCACCTTGTAAAACGAGAGCGTATTCTTCCTCTTGGATTACAGCTCGTTGCACGTGAAAGGTGCTGATCTTTAACACGGCGAGACTATTTATCATCATCCTGGTAGCCCGAACCGTATGAGAGGATACTCTTTTTTATTTTTATTTTTATTTATTTTTTTTTTTTCGTAACAGTAATTATCGTAGGTAGCGGTTAAACTTCCGTTGTTCAAAATAGACTACGACGATGCAACGAAAATTTGTCTCTCGCTATATGTATATGTATATGCTTTTATACTATATTCGTGGGAAAAAGGGTATAATATAGCGTGTACAGCGATATGGCTCGAGGTCTCTGATTCTACTTAAATGACTGACGTCACGGTTTTTACTCGAGAGGATATGACGTCCCGGGGACTGACAAATTGTTATTAATTACAATCTAGCCAGACTTACGGTTAACGTTCTAATGGAAAATTATAATTCCTGATTCATCTTGAGCTTCAATAGTGCCGATGGGTTCAATGTTGTTGAATATTTATTTTTCTTATTAACGATTAAATAATCGAGACCTTGGATCAGAGTGTTTGATAAATGGAAATTATTTGTTTCCCTCACGATCTATTAGTGTACTCGGCTATCGCGCAAGTAATCGTTAATTAATTGCTCGGGGAAAAAAATAACCTGCTCGCGAATAACCTTCGTCCTTCTCGGTGAAAGCAAACACGATAGAATTATCTTTGTATGACTTGTGTATAACTTCACTCGTTACGGACAATTTCCATGGAGCGTCGAAACTTATCGAATTCTAGGGACTGGTTATTGATCGTTTCAGAAAATTCGCGATAAGGTTGCGTCGATGCACCGATTGATAAGAAAAATTAATAGCTCGCGTGAGCCGTTGTATGCATCGAATGCATATGTCCTATCTCTACTGAAGTTTATTATTGTTTTCGTTAGTTTGCTTTCACACGCTCGTACCAATAACAGTTATGTGCTAGCGACAGGAAATTGGACTGATAATACGTTTAAAATAAAGTTACGATCTATCATCGATAAACGACATTAAAAATGATCGATAAGCTATCTTCGATTAATTTCTTGAGTGAATTCATTCATTAAATGCGTGCGAGAATCAGCTAGAAAAAAAAAAAGTTAGTACTTGTATCCTTTGTCTGATCATTAATGAAATAAAAATATCCCACCGTCAACGTTAATATACCTTCGGGTCGTACACGCAAAGAGCGATAAGAAAGCAGAGAATTCGTATAGAAAATTTTGTTCTCTGAGAGATTCTGTATCGTATCGCTGTATAATAATTGTTGGAATTCGTTCAAAGTTCTTAAAGGCAATAATCAATATTTTAGACAAATATTGATAAAGCATACGTAAGAAACACCTGTCAAGGTTTAAGGTACTCATTGCAGATCACGTAAATTGTGCGATCGTACTCAAGAATCAGCTGGTGGAAGCAAGTAATGCTGACTGCTAACGTCCTAAGGGTTAACTAACGATTGAACCTACCCGTTTGCTATTGATATTAAAGTACGATAATGCTCACGGAAGATTTTTCATTTGTGGAAAAGTCAGCGGGGTTCTGGAATTTTTTGGAATTTCGAAGAGAACCAAAAGCAATACGGTTGCGAAAGGAATGATCATCCACACGGAAGTCTATAACGCTTTCCACAGACGTATGGCAATCCGTACGATTATAGCGGGAGAGCGACGCCAGAGTAAGAACCCCAGTCCATAAACATTATCAATAGAGAAGTAAACTATTGTTGGTGCGATCGTCAGGTGTCTGATCATTTCTACAGCAGGTAATAAGCGTACGTTATCGGCACTCGAGGCAACGGGTGATTTTACTGACGAATGACTTTACCTGCGTCCGGATTGTCAGTATCGGTAAAGAAACTTACATCCATATACGGCAAGATAACTTCCACTAGAGTGTGTTCACGCGACAGCATCTGCATTACCGACTGTAGCTAACGACACTAGGTAAACCGTTACGGCCGTTTGTGACAACATTGGTATCCCTGTAATCGCAGTGACTCTGCGTCCCCATTTAAAGAACGTATCCCGCGCATTATACTAAAACCTTGTGGCACGACTCCTACTTAAATCCCGGACGATGGAAACGTAGGTCAATAACTGACGAGTCCATTCCTCGCAGATAAACGAACTGTTCGAATTAAGTGTCAGTGCACGAAATAATTCCCAGTGGGTTCACGTATATTCTGAGAAAGGTACCAACCGAACAACATTACATTAGGAATTGGACTTTAGTCGTTGGTTTTACTCACTCGTCTCATTGTCGTACACGGGACTTCCATCCCCCACATCCTCGACGGCTGTGGAAACTGCTGAAACAAGGAAACAGAAATGAATTAGCAAAGTGATCCAATTTCGTGTACCTATACATATATATTATATATATAAAATACATATACAATGTATGTGAGTAATATAATTATCTCGCTCAAGGTAAACACGACCTTCTCTATTAAAGGGGAGATTTATAGAAAGGTACAGTTCGTTTCACACGAAAAGTGACTCCTCGGTGTCGCTTCGCCGTTAATCACCATTGATCGTCGTATCCCTCGTTGGCCTTTGTGTCGCGTAAAGTAACCGACAAAGTACAGGAGTTTACATGCGAAATTTAAAAAAAAAAAAAAAAAATTATAATACCTCGGACTGCTTCGAACAGAAATCGCAAACGACGGACACTGTCCGGCAGCCACGACTGATCGTCGTTGGTAGTGAAAATGGCTTGAAAATATTTTCCTACTCGTCACTCTAAACGCGGGCCTTTCCTTAACGACTGACTATGGCTGATTTCACTTTCTTCTATGGCGCATGAGTTTTTCTTATCGTCCGAAGTCTAGACTACAGGTTTATGTACGGTTACTTTGTAACAGAGCTTATCGTCATCGTGGCGACGACAGATTATACGTTCTCTTTGAAAGCAATTTTAAATTGTAGAATCTGCGAAACCGCGTGTATCGGGATGAGCGATGATCTCTTTATGAAGCACAATAACGTATCGACGATTGTTCAATGACGACAATAAATTATTCGCGTGAAAGATAGCGAAGAATCGTCCGAGGCAAATTCTTTCCACAATTACTTTTTACGATGTGTTATACTCGTATGATTTATAATGCTACTAATTGTTATTACGGTTATTACGAAAGATTGTATGAATTTTCGAACAGTGCTAAATCCAGCGCCGTAAAACAATCAGGAGGGATTTTGCAACTGACAATAAAGTATTTTACATGTCGTTTAATCGCAACTTTCAATTGATTGCACGCTCGAACCATAACGCTATCTAACAAAATTTTTGCTCGAACATGCAAGATGTTAAATTTTTGTCTTGTTGTACGATAGCGCCACGTACAAAACAATCATTTAAATATTATGGATCAGACCTTTTTTCCTTGTGCATAAATTACAAGGAAGAGCGACAAAAGTCGATAAGATAACGTTACTGGGTTCGTAAATATTTTCGCAAGATGCATGTAGTCAATTTGTACAGTATAGGTACAATATACCGTGTGTCGGTCCAGTATCAATTCTCACGATACCTTTGATTATTTTTTTTATTATCCAAATTAAATTAATTTAATTAATCCAAAAAATCGTGCAAGATGAAATTTTCACTTCGAGTCACGTAATAACAATAAGATTATACAAAAAATGCCAGCCAACTGTTATCCGCGTCCTGTGTGCGTCCTTTACAATTAACGTTTTAACGTAAAATCAATATAAATAGGTCACGAGACATTTCGAACATTCGAAAGATTCCATATTAACGGAAAGCTAGAAAATATATTTTGTCGAAAGAAAAGAAATATATGTAAGTGTTGAATCACAATGTAGAAAACGGCAATTTCAGACGAATTTCAGAAGAATTATTTGATGCGATCATCAAGTGCGAGGTGCGCTTGTTCACGTACGAGGCAAACTCAAAAGTAATTTACCTTGAAAACACTTGCAATCACTGATCCAGTGGAATTAGGAATTAAATCGTCGAATAACGGGCACGTAGAGACTTGAAATGGTTTACGAGTTTTATGACGCGTCTATATCCAGCAGGCTCGGCAAATGGCTTGTTTACTTTGCATTAAATTTATTATTCCCCATTACTGTCATTACGGCCGAACAATACAGCGATATCCATTTGCGGGTTTACGGATATTATTAATAATTCTGAGCACCAAAATGCGTAGAGTTAAGTTAACGAAAGTATACGGAAAGCGCATTAATTTGTAATTTGTAATTTGTAATTACAGTTGGAAAAAGCGATTATCATCTGTCGATTTTGAACGACGGATATCGCGACAATCTTTATGGCACCTATCGAAAATAATCTTCAGGATTATCGATAAGTCATAATTTATCCAATACGTGACAGTTGCCGATAAAAAAAAATAAAAGCGACGTTGATTATACGCACACGTCACAAAAAGTCAAATACGAGACGTCGGTATGAAATTGTCGCTAGCTATCGAGGATTTCGCAGTGAAAGATCATGGAAAATTGTCGACTATCGCATTAAAATTTCTCTTTTTAAGCCTAATAATTTTTTATCCGTGCACGAGAAAAAAAGAAAAGCGACCGGAGCAATCTCCATCTCTTACTTCATTCATACGAGATGACAGATGCATCTCTAATCGTATTTCTGGGAAACGCCAAGAAGATTCTCGAATCCAATTTCCATGAGAGAACGAGAAAAGTTAATTGGCCCCCAAGGAATGTAAAGGACAAGAGCCAAATAGAGTCTCGCGTCACGTAAACTTTTACCGAGATTTTTCAAAGACGCAATCATCGGAATCTGAGTCCTTAGCGCGTGACGTGGTTGGGTGGACTGGTTGGGTCCGATTAAATTATTTATTTTTTTACCTACCGACTTCTACATCGTGCACCGAAAACTCCAACATATCAGCGAAGTCGTTGGTCGCGGCAGCAATTATTTTCCACACGGTATATGGTCACGAGGTGAACGATCCAGGCACAGATCACAAATCGGTGCACTGATTATAACGAGTGAACTAATTGAAACTGGATCCTAAAAAAGTGAAGCCACTTTAAATAGCTTTGTCGTCGATCGGATCGCGCGTCAGTTAAGTTAAGATCAAAATTGGTTAACGCTCTCAAATACCGGACGTCTCCAACGAAACGTCTACATGGTCCGAATTTTATTTAACGCACTGACTACCGAGAGTATTCGGATCGTCTCGATGCATTTGAACAGTCGCGGCCTCTCGCGCTCGTCGCGCCCTACGACTCTCGATATCGTCGTACCTGCTGCTACGTTCACGTCACACAGGACAGTCCGAGCGACGCGCGTCGATTCTCCGCCGGTTTCGGTATTGTCGAACGACGCGAAGGTTGGGCGGAAAAAGAAAAAGAAAAAGTTTCGTCGCGAAGGATGAAACGTGGATCGTGTCGTGTCGCGCGAATTCCGAACTCGACAGGTAACACGGTACAGAGTGAGCGTGTGTGTCGCGAGGAACGTGGCTAACTACTGATTAGATAATTATCAGCGACGCGATGCGGCCTGCCGAATATTCAAATGATTGTCACCGATACGCCAAGAGGTTTGGCTTATTAATCGAGCAAATATAGGATTATTCGATAAACCACGATTAGGCCGACAATAGACACGTAGACGGTTCACGTTTTATTGTCAGTATACCGTATGTGTATGTGGGGTGGGATAACCCCAATCTAATAGGTTCACTGTGGTTCACTGTGGTTCACTGTACCAACGACACGAAAAGTTTTTTCAAGACAATTTACGTATTTCCTACTGTTCGGCGATCGCAGTCGGAATAGAAAAGCGATTTTCGTCACAGCGATACGTTCACACTTCGGTCACGTTCAGATTACTGCTCGGGTCCCGTCGGCCGCCCAGCAATAACATGTCAGAGTCAACTAGCGATAAGGAGAGACAGTATATTCTTCGCCAGTAATACGTGCTACTGTAGCCTGACGTATTTTTCTCTCGATAATCCCAGAATCGATGTCAAGAGACGTCGGCATTGGACTTAAGGTATTTCTCCTTGAGCACTTCAGAGACTATTGATTCAATTCGATAATTTCTAGTGGCAGTATGAAGATTAACCGATTACCGATGACGTTCGATCAACCATAAACAATGCGATTTTTTAATAAATATTAATATTATTTTTTAATACCTCGTTCGTGCATCTCGTGAAACCGACTGGCGATACTGGATCCTCCAATGGACGAGGAGATCACGTTCCTCGAACGCATAGTTTCGAATTTTTAAATCACTGCTCAATCAATTAATTTTCCAATCTGGTTTGAGCTTTTTTTTCGTATCGGTCCAGGAACACCCTTTTTTTTTTTTGTTGAATAAATACAACTTTCCGTTTAAAATCTCGAAATATCGAGAAACTCTCGCGCGTCGTTGAGTTCCGATATCAGAGACAATTGACTAATAGCGTAAACCGCTGTTTTCACGTATACAATATTCCTGGCAAATATACAAAGGCGGCGAGAAAAGAGGACGATAAATTTTCCGCTCTTCGATAAGCTCTCGGCTGAACAAATATCCAAGGGTTTAAAGTGTATCTTGTACCCTTCGCTTGGCGATTGGCACATAGTAATTATATGTACTATATATGGTACAGTGTGAACTAGTAATCAACGATCACCGAACAAATGAGATTTTCGTGATTTTTGACTAATTGTAAGATATTTCAGGCAACTTTATCAACGGGGACTAATTATTATTCACCACCGTTGGCTCTGTTCGTTGTTACAGGCCAAAAGTTATCACCGACGCGCAACAACCAACCGCGCTGCCAGAACACGAGACTCGGAGACTCGAAAGCTGAACGATTATTGTACAAGCACGTTCTCTCTCTCTCTCTCTCTCTCTCTCTTTGGGGGGTTGTGAGACTCGAGGAGTTGCGAGGTGAACGTGACTTTCACGATGGCTCATTCGGATTAGGTCAATTTACGTAGTAATGCGCAGAACGTCATTCGCCTACGTTTATTTAAGGTCTTTAGAGAGTTTGTTAACCGTGCGACCTCTTGTGGAATATACCTAACTGGTCATTCTTATTTTCATTCACATTCGCTGTTAGCTACCGATGTAGCTTCAACATAATACGCGTGTGTATATATTTTCGTTAATTATTATACGATAGGACATTATAATTGGCAATTATGATATGAGATAAATATTTTCATTTTTCGTTCAATAATTCACGACACGTCGTGCGATTTTTCATTTGCTTCTCGATGATGCAATTCCGAATGGATTCAATGGTTGATAAATGAGGAGCTATTTCGACTCCACCTCGCCTTCGTTAGGAACAAACGAATAATTTTGTTTTACGAATTATTCAAGTTTCGTCCAGTGAATGTAAATTTTCGCGGAATTTCATACAGAAAACAGTTATAGATACTTTTACCGTAGAAATGACGGTCAAGTGACAGTGCTATGCAGGGTGTAGTCATAAGGTACTGTTACTTTCGTTATTACTCGCAATTTAACACGGTGGGTCGGGATGGGATTTGAAAAATGAAAAATTATTTCGAAAAATTAAAATAACTTTTCTTCGACGACTCCCGACACTGGTACGTGTAAAAATAAGTTTAACGCAACTCTATTGTTATTTCCGCCAATTAAAATTTCGCTCTGATCATTCGTCGCGGATAGAGTCGCCGATGACCTCTTGAAGGATATGACGCAGGTAATAAATCGGCCAGGAAGCAAATTTACAAGGAGTTAACAAACTTTTGTGTCACTGGTACAAAGTATCTAATCCGCGTGATTCGAGGTTCGGCAAATATTCGTGTCACTGTAAAGTTATCGGTAACAGGTCACGCGTTAGTCCACGCTGAGTCACATAACGATACATGGGGGGCAGGTGGATCGCCTATGCGCTATGTGCTGTAATCCGCTTAAAGTGATGACATAATGATTCATCGTTAAGTCCTAACGAGTCCCATCATACGTTATACATATCCATAGTAAACGAAGAAACAAGATTGGCTGACACTGGGATTCGCGCAATGCCTAAATTCGCAATATATTATACAATACTGCACGATCTTAAGAATCGTCCGTTGCAAACAGCTGATATCTTGTTTTTTTTTGCAAATTCAAGAATCTCACGTGTCTCTAACAAATAGAATCGCTAGCCGGAGTCGGTCAACAGAATTTAGAGAAGCACGGATCGAGTAAACAGCACATTGGGCGATATTCAACCGAAGCGTCTCAAAATAGAAGAAAAAAAGAATTTCTAAAATAAAATCCAAAGTATCACTATCAGAAAGCCTATGAAAAATATCTAAAGCGTATATACGACGGATGCCCGAAGGTAAATAGCAACTGGTACAAGGATGATTATTATCCGTATAAATAATGCATAATATCACGTTGATACCTAATCTCTTCCAATTACGAGATAAACAGTGTAATTTTTTTTTAATTAATTTAAGTATCATCGAGCATAGTATCTATCGTGCAACAATGCAGTCTTGATAAAAGAAAAGAATTCCAGAATAATATTTCATGATAATGACGCTTCATTAAAAAAAAAAATTATATCCGTAATTACTAATTACCAAAGACTCGTTAGAAGCTCCAGACTCTCTTACTACTTCAGTCTTCGTCGTATCTCGTATTTTCTCTTAGTTTTTTTTTTTTTCTAACAAAATTCTTTTCGCCCATAATCCATATACACGCGGCACATTCATTTTGCGGAATTAACAGTCGTATCTTAAACAGCTGAAATGTACAGTCTCTCGAAACAAACAACGGCCAACGGTTGCTTACGGCCATAAGGGCGACGTTGGGCTACGAAGGCCAATTCGTGATGGGATGTCGAAGAAAAACAACGTGACGTTATCAGGCACGCGGATGCAAACGAAGGAAATAATAATAATAATAATAATAACGTGCCGCTAGACACTCCTTCCTATTTTTTCTCTATGTACCCTTCGCAGTTAATGCGACATTACCTTATTGACCCATTTAGAAATTTGCCTGGCAAGATTTCTACAACGACCTGCCTTTTATCGCCTACGCGAATTTACGGGGTACTTGAACGAACAACAAGGCGCACTGCACGACATACTTACGTACATAGCTATGTATAGGTAAGGTATACGTGGATACACACACCGCACGACTCTACGCATTACGTAGATACTAGAGATCGTAGGCTGCCACGAGTTGGTAAATCGCCACTTCTCGAGCCTTAAACGTTTATTCCACTTGAGGAAACGTGCGTGCGCGTTTACAACGTAAAAAGAATGTATCCTCTTGTAGGATTTGAGATGCGTCTTGCGATCGCTCGACTCGACTGGTGTTCTCTCCGCGCCCGTAGTTCAATTCTTTCCTATGGAAGTAGAACGTAATAATAGTAGAACCGTGGGTGCAATGGAATCTTGAGGCTAGAGTCTTTCGAGTTGGTTAAAGTCAACCATAAGGGATTATGGGTTTTTTTTTTTTTTTCATTCACAGGGAAATATTTACATTATGAAAATTGTATTAAAAACAATTTTTATATCAATGAAATTAATTTGTAAATTTATATTTTCAGTACCCAGCCGATACCTCATGGCGCATTTGGCAAGGACCGTCTCCAGTCTGGTAGTTTCTAAGCGACGTAAGTTAAGGTCACGAACTTGGTTAAGTCTCGGATATCCGGGCAGATTGCCAAAATTCGTGAAGGAAGACACAGTCGTAGTCTACGGAGTCAAACGTAGCTTATATATATATATATATATATATATATATGTATATGTATATGCATATTCAGAGAATTTACCAATAACAATGAAAATGATAATACAGTAGAAAGTGAAATCTTTCAATATACATATATACAAATATATATATGTATGTTCGAGAGTCAATCGAAAATTTGTTTAATTGCAAGTCAAATGGTCAAAGTCCAAAGTTCCGCGCAATTTCTTGAGAATTTCCCGAAGCCGAAATTACGTGCGAAATTCCTGGCACCGGCGGACTTTAGCACAAAGTCGATGAAGCTCAAAAGTACATAGGCGTATACACCGCCGTTCCTCTCCGCCTCGATCAGTTTGTACTTGACTAATTGTTCTAGAGGAGTTTTATAGTCTCTGATAGGTTTCAACGATAGTTCCGCCAAGTAACATCGTTAAAATAGGAATTTTCCAAAAATTGAGGTGGCATCGCACTTTCTTAAAAATGTCTCAAAAATGTTTCAACAATAGGATTTTTCAATAGTTCTCGAAGACTTCTCTATATAGTTCCTGATAGGTTTTATTAATAGTTCTGTTACGTAACATCGTTAAAATACGTATTTTCGATAAATTGAGGTGCTACGGGTGTGAGAAGTTGTCACCTCAGTATTTGGAAAAGTTTTCATTAATAGATCTTTTCAAGAGTTCTCCAAGAGTTCCATAGTTTCCGGCCTCGTTTGCATAGACGGTTTCTGTCTGGATGGAGACGCGTCAATTGTGCAACGTCTACTATATGGATAGAGAAAATCCTGGCTCGACGACAGCAGGAAAACCGCACGAAAACGGAACTTGCAATTCAGTGATATAGGGGCTTAATGGACTCTGGGTATTTCGCGGCAGGAAGAAGGAACAGGAAGACACGTGGATGGGTGAACCGTGTTCTTGAGAATCGCGTAGACTTACGTTATCGGTCAACCGGATACACCCAGTCGTGTACACATACCTGATGAACGAAGGAATTCGATTGTGCAAATAGTATCGTGCTTTATCGGTAAATCAAAATAAACGATTATATCAGCGTAAAAATATTTTTCCTTCGCGCCAGTACAAAAGAGTAGAAATTTCATATGTTTGCCGGAGACGTTGAAAAACAAAAAATAGCATCGCCATTATCGATATTAAGTATTCACGTGAGGCTCGAAGATACATATATACATATATATATATATATATATATTTAGAATCAATTTCCCATAATCTATCTTACGGGACATCGCGTAACGCGTAGAATTTTTTCACGGTCGTTACTGTATGTAGCTTCGTATAAAAAGAAAAATGACGGATCGCGTAACGACAGACATACCGTCGCTTGGCTTGTGATTATTAAATATTTAAATAGTACTTGACGTTATGTAAAGTTACTTTGGAAATGACTTGAGGAACCATGAAAAATTATGTCAGTGTAACGATGAATTATGACATATTTTTCGCGTCTTGAAAATAATTACAGGTCGGCAAAAAAAAATGGAATAAGAAAACTGTCGACGTGGGTTCTTACGAGTGTGACGACATGACGAAAAATAGAATTACTTGCAATCCTTTCCCGCCGTAGGGGTTAAAAATAAACGAGGTATAAATTTGTACGACTGCAACCCGACATTCGTTTCCAAGACGGTCCTGTGACGTCCCAACGTGGTTAATGACGACTCCAAGAAGGCGTGACGTAAAAGTTTTAAAAGCATTATCGCTGGGAGCATCTTCGGTCGCACGATAAAAAGCTTAACAAAATATACATATTAACGTCAATGACGTCACGGCGAACTATCTCCTTGCCGATAAATGAAGTCTCCGTGCAAAATCCCATTGCAAGATGCTGCAACGTAGGACCCGGAGTATAAGTGACTTCTGGTCGAGTAATGACGAAGCCGCGATACGAGACGCGAAAAATATTTGAAAACACGTCAAACGGTAGACAGACACCTGTCATCTCTTGGAATAGCTTGTACGTAGAAATAAACGAGACTAGGCGCCACGTGATTAGAGCCTTTCAATTGGTCGTGACGTGGGGATATTTTTGCAAAAAAAAAAAAGCACTGTTTTGTGACACGAAATATTCGCAACATCTAACGGCGGACTTTGAAAGGCCTGGCTAATGTACAGCTGTTTGTCACGAGATTTCTCAGAAAAAAAAAGAGACAGCGAAAAATTACTTCAACAAATTTTTTAAATGTGGTCGCTGAAAATTTCGATTAATCGGAATTTTGCAACATTTCTTTTTTTCACAAACAACGTGTCTGAATATCCGACCCTCGTTACAAAAATTCGACAAAATTTGAAATCTCCCTTAAAAAAAATATAATAGGATCGGCATGATCGATTCGATGGTATCGCATTCGATCTTACCAATCGTCTTGTCGTAACGCGATCGAATTTCAAGGCGATACCGTCGTTACAATAATTCGCACGTTAACAACGAGCGTCCTATCAATAATTAATCGATATAATCAAATACATGAAAATTAAAAGTCACATAAAATTAATCAAACAAATAACGTCAGCATCGCGTTACCAAACTCAAAGATCATTCAGAAAAGAGACGAAAATTTTGCCGATATATCAATTCAAATTAAATCTCGATCGCTGCATCCGATCGAGTAATCTGCATACGTCAAGGCCGATTAAGCCGATCAGCTGCTATGGAAACTGCCGTTCGCCGTTCACCCATAGCCCAGTGCACAACTTATTACAGCGATCGTTATCACTGTCTCCTGATACATACGCAATGTCCCAACAGCCTCTTGTCGTAAATACGTAATGATACGCGATACGTAACAGCAAATCGTACAAGCAGCAGTAAGTGCCAACGAAATAAAATTACAGATACACATCGATCAGAAAAAAAAAAAAAATCTAAATCTAAATCACACTGTATGCATGTATTTGATCAAAAATCCAAAAAATCCTACACCCCCGCACTCGTAGCACTCGTAGCACCTGTACACCGAACGTTAATAAAATTTAAAAGCAATTCCATCGATTGCCTCATTACGCAGCTTGTACTCGTTATTTCTCACATACTACGTGTGTATCTATGCATGCCACGACGTTACGTACGTGAAATATAAATGTACAATGGAATTTGGCATCGATCCCAAGAATCTATTGTAACACGTACATTAATTAGATTCACGTATAAAAATTCTTTAAGATTCGTTACGTAATTCTACTCGCAAAGCTAAAGGCGCATCCTCGACCACAAATTGTGTTGTAGCCATTAAGGCAAAGCACGCGTTTGACAGCACAAACAATCTATCAGCATCATTTTCGGCCACGACAGGATGACCGAGGAATTACGTTATCAGCCACTTGACCACGATTGATAGACAATATCGGTAAGATCTTTTCTTAATCTACAAGATTTTCGTCTCTATTTATTTACGACTTGCCCACATGACTCTCTTTCCAACGACTCTGGATTTCCCTTTCGGTACTCGTGCACGTGTTGGACTCTTTTTGCGAAACCGGTAAAAGTAGTCATTTTCTCCACCCCTTGCCCGTTTACCCGTTATACCGGAAACCTGAAGGTTGGATTAATGCTTTGATTTCTATAGAAAAAGAAAGTATTCCACTGACCCAATGATAACCTCGCGTTATAGAAAATCGTAGAAATTACGATCCAGACTGTACCTGCAGTATCGAAAAGATTGACTTTGATAACACAGAGTGAGAAAAAGATTACTCTTATTTTTCAAAACGATTCGATCATAGGTCACGTACGATCGAAAATTCATATTCTTCGCGATTGATCGATCTTAACGATCCGCGAGGATCGATAGCGATTACGCAGTTGTTACTGGGAAAAAAAAAAAAAAAAAAAAAAAAAAAAACAGTTTCATACGTCTGAGTTTACACAGAAGTTTCTTGAAATCGCCGAAATTCACATGGGAAACATGAGGCCGTGTGGCGCGAATCATGTAAATTTATGAGAGCAAACGATCAGTGTGTCAAGACCGATCGTACAGTGAATACCAACGACTGATAAGACGACTAAAGCCAATACGATAAGGTATCTTCCTCGTCTCGTAGCGAAAGAAAAAATGTGAAAAAAAAAATGAAATCCGATAAATATCACCTCGTGATAAAATACCAAGATCCATAACAATGGAATATCCGAGGGTAAAGAAGAAAAAAAAGAAACATATATGTATACACCGACTTCCACATACGTTACTACGGCCGAACGTCCATTGAACGCACGCATGAACGATCTCGATATTAATCCTCTATAGACTACCAGTATCACGGGTATATCAAACGTCAATTCTCCGATAAGAATGTCTCGCCATCACGAACGTCCCTCAAACGTTACGTCAGACGCGTTCTCGTGTAACGGCCGACGACAACACGAACAAAGTCGCAGGATCGATCGCGAAAAAGCATCAACGGATGAGTAAAGCGGCTCCTCGGGAATCTACTTAACAAGGTATGTATAGATAAGAGGATGAAAACAGCCTGGCAAAACCGATGACTGATAAGACGTTACATTTTGTTAGTAATCCATATGTCATTTAGTGTCAGAGCTTGAAAGACTTTAAAGCGGGGATCCCCGTTGTCGCGGGAACCTGTTTTATCGTATCGCTCGAAGACGCGATATCCGATCTGAGCTTATCGTTTGATTCCTCAGCAGCGTTCGCAATGGTCGAGAGATGGGACCCGACGATAGCCGCTACTTTGACGTTTAATCGAAGCAGAAAATAATCGTGTATCCCGAGGAAGTCGATTTCCGCTATCCGAGCTCGCATGTTTTTTTATACTTGTGCATACCCGCATGTGAAAAGTTACAGCGGGCCCGGTACCGGACCCACAATCCGTCAGCGCACTGGACGCCAGCGCTGTAGTCGTTATCGGCAATCGACGCAGTTTGCCGATGTTGTACCGATTCCGAGCAGTTGGCTGTATAACGAAATTTCTAAATGGCTATTTACATATTATACATGTACACACACACGCCACGTAACGTTACGCATAAGGCTTGGTATATAGGTATCCGTATACATATTTACATATATGTATATAATTCCACGAGAAAGTCTGTCACAGTAGCTGTCACTTCGGGCTCATATTCGTACACGAGTACTACTTATATTATAATCATTATACTTAATAATAATAATGTTTCCCTTCGAACACACCTCCTGTCGCACTTTACGAACGGGTCTTAATTGCTTCCTCACCCAAAATCGCGTCTACCAGATCCCATATGAAATGAAATTCCGCGTCGTTACGTCGTACGTATAATATATACACGCGCATATAGCTATGGAATATGCTGATTAATCGATATCAAAAGCTAACGAAAAACGACGGAGGACTTGACACACGATCGATGAGAAATCTTCCGGATATTACCAATTATTGAAAATCAATGCGCACACAGTATTTGGTTCGGGCAATTAATCCGAAAAGTAAACATTCTCGGTACGATGTCGCCTTAACGAGAGATTGCAATAATTAAGTGGGCCCGGACAATCGTAATAACGACTGTGCCCCGTTACGCCTGTCATCGGCACATATTGACATTGCAGCAGGTGTTATAGGAGCATCCAGAAAAATTATGAGAATTCATCGTACATGTCGGATCATCCGTTATCGCGGTAATCGAATAAGCCTAATTAGTATAAATCGATCGTGCTATAGAAACGAATCAATATATTGCACAAGATTGTAGACACAAGATAGTGAATCGCCCCTCTGATATTCCCGCGTGATTAAACACACGTGGACAACGAACAAGGCGAGCGCGGCGCACGACGCCAGTGAAAGTTACACGCATGAGCGCTGCTGTATACGTATACTCGAACAGATGGAAATGTGTGATGCCTGTACGCCTATGCATATGTACGCAGGAGACTTATTTACTTGGCTGACATATGTATATGTATATATATATATATATATATCCAGAAGCCTTATATAACATAGCTATGTATCTGTATACGTGGTCTGTGACTCCCCCGCCCCCCGCCCCCCGGGGGTGGGAGGTTCTACACCATCCGCAGAATCGTCGGGCCGGTTGCTTTGGGTAGGGCAAGGTGTGGTTTCTTTACCCTAAATTAGACGAAGATCATTAAGTCAGTGCCTCCGGCGACTAGACCGATTGTGGATCCGCCTTAAATTTGCGCAATAGAGAGAATCTAGCATTTGGGTTGTTTCGTCTCTGCGTACGTAACGAGTTTCTCGACGTTGCTGCTGCGTATGTCGCGTGTGCTTGGATAAATAGCGTGGTCCATGAAGAGGGTCCTGTCCTCGTGTAGCGATGTAAAATGAATGGACGATAACCGGCAGGAACGTGGTGGCCGGCGACAGCACGTTCGCAGAAAGGAGAACTACCGGATCGCCAGGATTTATAAATCCGCTGCACGAAGTCGCGTGACGAGTGCTTGCGCAACGCGGTCACTTTTTCCTCGTCTTCGGTTGAACTTGAAGCCGCCGCCGCCGCCGCCGTCGTCGTCGACCAATGAAAAGAAAGCTGCTACATTTTCCCTGTATCGCGCGAGCGATACTCTATTGCTCTGCTGGATTGTCTCTATTTCGGATCTCCGATGAGGCTTTACGCCTCGGCTAAATACGGTCGCGCGTACTTGCGCGGCACCCGGTCGCTTTTCTAGCTAGGACGGAGAATTATCTGATGTCTTGATATAGATACGCGTATCCGGTCATCTGGACTATCTGTGGCCTCCACGTAATTTGCGAACGTCCGAAGACTCTCGAGACACCCCGGCGTGCCAATATTCGCGGGGAATGTCTTTGGACGCATAGTTGTGTCTGGTGACGTTCGAGTCACTCTGCTGATCGAGATTGCATCTGTTATCTTTCAGATTATTTTTTGGAATATATTGAAAAGTTATCGATTGTCGGAAAAAAATTTCTTACTGACATCGACAGTGATGTTCGATTTTGTTGGAAAAAAAAAAAAAAATTATTAGTTTTGTCCATCAAGAGTTTTAGGAGATACGTGGGAACCTGTTTTAGATCCGAAGACTTACAATTAGATGAGATAATCTTAGCGTTTTTGCCAATACAAACATCTTGTATTTACTTGGTATGATCCTGATTCGATTAACCCGGAGAATAGCGTCCGCTTAAATATAGGAACCTCGATATCCCTGAGAGATGGCAGAATTATTGAGGCTCTTAAAATACCCTCCTTCTACTGGCGCTCGCTTATTTTTTTAATGCGTAATACCGCGCGATCAGTCGTGCGAAGACCCAATGTAAAGGGTGTCTCGCCGTCTGCTAAGATAATTACAATTAAATTTCTTAATGCTAAATACAGTGCTGACTAAGCGTTATAGAATCGGCTTAGAGACTTCTGAAAATATACACGGTACGAAACAAACTTCGGCCTTGTCGTTATGTATTTTCGTCGAGCGCGATAATTTCCCGGTTGCAAAAATAGAAAGGAGGAACAGTATCGCAGAGGTGAATATCGCGATAGAACGTATAGGTTAGTGCTCTCTTGGAAAGAAAAAAAAAAAAAAAAAAAAAGAAACTACCCGCGTATACGGAGATTATTATTGTAACTCAATGTTGAAATATATATATGGTATACACACACACACACACACACATATTTATTCTGTACCATTGCCCAATTCGTACTGAATTTTCAATACGAATCGTGGCCGCCAATATTTTGCGAGAGGAATATAAATTCGCACTTTCTTTTGAGAGTTATATTACCGATCGCGAAAGTCATTCGCGTGGGATTGATACAACACGCGAATTCCCGTTATAATTATTCATCATTCCCATCGTGAATTGGCGAATCAAATTATATTTGCAAATCCGATAACACGCCAAATACACATGTACAATATATGTATAATATACAATATATAATAAACCAACATTACCACGTCTTTAATTCGCCAACGGCATGAATCATTGCGAATCATTAAAAGTGCCAATTAGAGAATAATGAATTGATCCAACGTAATGTTGATTATAACGAAATATATAATTAAAATTAAATATCAAATTGCCAAAAAAATATTATTCCCACGTTAATCTAAATGCCGATCGCTGGGAGCAATTACGAATAAATCAGAATCATCGATTGCCATGCTCGCGAAATAATATCGATCAAACGACATCAGATAAGAAAAAAAATTTCCATAGAACTTCCCTACCGAGAATAAAAATAAATCAGAATCATTCATTCACGACAAATACGTCTATCACGATGGTATCGCATTATCGGTAGCCCTGAATAACGTTATCTTATCGAAACAATTGGCGATGATATTAGCGAGTCGAACAACTTTGCGAATTAATGATAAAAGCAACAACGTATGCGGATAATACATGAAACCTACCTAACCTGACCTATATATACCAGACAAGACCAAATCAACACATCCGCGATAAATCGACTGATCGATATATACAAATTTTCTAAGACCGATCTTATAATTGACAATTAACGTGACCTTCTCAATGTTTCACGGATTTATCACAAAGGCCCAATGACAGCATCGCCAATTAAAATTCGGTGCAAATATTTATCTCCTTAAAGTTTCCAAATGTCAAGATCGCCTTCGAGGAAACGATTTTACGGTCCAGTCATTATAAAATAAGGAACGGTGGCCTGTCACGCGTTTGTCCTTTTTTCCCGTTTGCCGCCAGCACATCTCACGTACGAAAAGTGCAGGCTGCATTGTATTTTTTTTTGCATTGTATCGCGGATTTTTCAACCGAGAAGCAACGACAGGGATCTTCTTGTAATCGAGCGATCAATGTGCCAAATAGTAACAAAAATCAATGACAGAATCGGCTCGTACGTTATCACTCCGATCCCTGATAATCGTTAGCTTATCAGTATGCATATCGTTACGAGGAGGATCAATGAATTTCGATTGATTCGTGACGTCATAAATTTAATTTTGTCTCCGTACAACGTTGCTTTAATTGTACGAATAAATGTTGCAAGTACATATTAGCCGCCTCTTTTTCCCCCGTAAAACGACTCGCAGTTTAATGTACGGAGAAGCACGAAATTACACGATAACAATGGACTTCACGGTTCGCAAAGGATTCGAACTTCTTTATGAACCGTGTTTCTCATCTACGTCGGTACAGCTCTATTGTTTTATTGTGTTAGTTGGGCCGAGTCCCGAGAAATTAGCGAATCTTTCGCTACGTTATTATTCGCGACGGTCTCGTGATGTTTTACAAGAAGATATATTTACATTACGCGATAAACGAGTTTGACTTGCTTGCAAATTTGCAAATACAAATGCTAAAAAGGCCTCGTATAAGATCCATCATTTTTCATTGTACCGAAAATCCTCCACCCGAGCGATACCGTGATTTCATTGTTTTTGGTTGCAGTCGCGAAAAAAAAATCCAACGTCCCGAAACAACAGTTGCGCAATTACGTCCCAGCACTGGTTACCCACTTTGCGAAATATCGTGTCTATAGGGATATAACGTGTATATACGATACAACGCTGCCGAGTGTACGCAAACACCTGTATTTGCGGAATATACCAAAAGTATGTTAACAAACAGAGTTAAAATTTCTTCGTTCTTCGTACAGTATTTTGCGAGTCTTTTGCATACGAGCTACTGTCGAGTCTGCGAAGAAGCGAAGATAGTGGAATTTTACACGAAAACATAAATAAGAACAGAAGCACGTGTCACGAGAACGCGACGCCTGCTTTTTAATGAAAACATCTATTTCCTTAGATACAGAGAATTGAAACGCGTCAAGAGAACGATAACACGCTCCTAACGAAAATATTAGCAAGGAACGAAGCGAATGTCCAAAAACTCAAATAAATATGGTCCATGCAAATATTTCGAATAAAAAAATGTTCGTAAATTTCATCCTTCGAACAAACAATTCGACGAAGGGCCGTCCTCCTCCCTCCTCCTCCCACTGGAGAATTTGGTTAAACGGTATGTCTGTCCTTGTCCCACCCACGTAAGCGCCTGTAGCTCCGTCTCTCTCGCACTCGCACTAGCTATACAAAGTTTCAATATTATCAACAAGATAACACTGCAACAATATTTTTCTCGTCAACTCGCACTACGCTTATCCATACGATCTGTGATATCTATGTGTCACCAATTTTTCCGCATCCGACCGATGCACATCATACCTACACCTCCTACACCTCCTACACCTGTGTGAATCTGGAACCCGACTTAAAAATATTTTAACTTTCATAATTTTCAAAACGCTATTCGACTTTACCCCGTTTTTACCTCAGTATAATTGTCAGTTCTGATAAATTCAAATTGTCTACAGGTGCTTCCGCCATGGGTATCGAAGATCCGGCCGTAAGAATCAATATAAGATTTAAGAGCGATTTAAAAACTCTGAATCTTTACCGCGGTAGTCCCATTGCTCTTGACAATAGATATATTCATCTTAAAAATCCTTCTGAACCTGTGTTCGCAATGATAACGACAAGAAGTGCAAGAACTTGCGTGCACTCCGTAAGGTTGCAACAGCATATATCTAAATCGGCAATGAAACGGTCCATAACGAATTTTCAATGACACGACTTACGTGCAAACGTCAAGAGTCATTGGCCATTTAATAGGCTATAGCACTCTCAGCAGCGATTATCGCATAATCGTCTTGGATTACGACGTACCTACCGCAAGAACGGATAATGGGTTTCGCGAATGGTACCCCGATACGAGCCACGAGCACCGAGGCCTTTCGGTCGCGAAATAATTTTCTCTCTGGACACTCCCGAATTATCGCACACTCGTATCGCGACCCGCACGCGTGGGATTGACGCGCCGAAATATCGTACGAGGAAATACATGCGGTTGGAGAGATCGCGAAAAAATTTGCGACGAATCGATCAACCACGTATTCGCGTTATCGCGGACACGGGAACGGATCAGCGCGGAGCTATCACGGCCGAGCGTTCATCGACGCCTGCGGGCTGAGTTCGCTTCTTGTTTTTCGCGTCCGTCAAGTGCATACTAGAATGTTCGAGAATGTTTAACAGTGAAGTATAATTAATTATAGACTCATGGTAATCGAGGAATTACCGGTTCGAGATTTTAATGCGTATCGCGAGCAGGCATTAGCTATCGGAATAATATTTATTGGAGGTCCACGTGTTGACGGGCTGACGTTAATTACATTTTATAGACAGGACTTTCTTGACTATCCCCATTGCAACTGGCTGTTGGTACCTTGCAGGATGCTGTGTGCATCGAAATTATTCAGAAAATAATAATTGCCTGCTTCTGTGAGAGATACGGGAGAGCAAGTGCGCACATGGTCCACTTCAGGTTGGGACTTGGACGGTATGTTGAAAAACCAGTTTTATTTAAGCGGAATGGCGAACCGCGTTTAAATAAAATTCATTTTGCGAATTCAAGCAAGATACTTTGCCAATATATTTATTCTTTGATGTATATATGTATATATTATAATATTTCATCTGTTCGTATATCACATATGTAATCCAGATCAAGATTTGATAGAAAAATGTATCAACGGTCAGCGAATAGATCCTAACGATCCGACCTATTTTACATGCTTTTCGCATTTAGACATCTCGGCGTCGACGATCAGCGATTCCACCGCGCAGTCCCGACCGTCCAGATCTCCGAGATACCAAAAGACAAAAGAGTTCGAAGGGACCCACGAGATGCTGGACGAACCCATTAACGTCTAGAAGAGACAGCTAGGCAGCTCGCGCGCCTTCCGCGTTACGTGCCGACGGAAAAGATAGGAGATAAGTCCCCCCCCCTCCCCCCAAAAGAGGGTTAAAAACAAAAAAAAAGTTCATTCAGGATGTTTTTCGACAGGGTCCATTTCTGCGTATCCCAATTCTAATACCACGTACCGCGCGCCGTTCAGACTCCACCATCCGAAAGAGCATCACGATCTCACCGAAACTTACGACGGTCCACGTGGTCCAGCGACTTTCGACCATAGTATAGAGATCTCCCGAGCTCGTTCGAGGGTCCAAAGTTTTCTAGCATCCCGAGAAGATGCTGGACCCGAAGTTAGTAACGAGTTCGAAGTTGACTGTACTTTCGGGCAGCGTGTTAAGGAGAGCCAGAGATGAAATTTCTGGGAAACCTTAAATGGGAATCGAATAAACGGCGAGGGTCACTGGATCAGTTTTGCTGGGATTCGTGAGGAACCTTGCTGGACCAAAGTCCGTGAACCGAGAGAGTGGCCTATAGTCTCTACGGAACCTCGTGGCCGAACGCGGCCTCCAGGCGTCACAAGACAATACCGCATAGCGCGCACAGTGGTTCTCATGCTGGTTTCAATTTCGATAATCAAAAGACCCGAGGACGTTTCGACGGTCCATATTCGAATCAATACTATTCTATATAAACAGGAAAGTCTTGCGTGCTGCAAGTGACACGGTTACGTTAGTTACGTCGTGCGATTTCTCAACTTACCGGTTCACGTGTAGGTACATATAGGTACGTGGGGCATTCGCGTATAAGACGATCATCCCACGCTGACCAGGAGACCGGGTAATCTTCCCCGCGTACGGCAATGTATCTAAATAAATTATGAGCCATCAAAACGAAATAGCACGCAGTTCGCAACGTGTTTTCCTTCGTTGCCAATCCCCCCCCCCCTCCCCCCTGTTATACGACGTCGATGGTATTGGCACGTGGTGTATTAAAAAATTAATTTGAATAATCCTCATTTTTTAGAGGCACCGCCAAAAGAACCGACTACACGCGATCGACGGATGCGGATCGAGATTTGCGAAATCTCGTGACGATTTGTCCTCATTGCAATAATCTGACAATGAGAGTGATAATTAGTCGCATTAATTTTCGTCTTATCCGCAGCGCTCGAGCGATCAACTGAATCAGAGTCAAAGTTGCGCCGAAAAAATGATCCAATTAAAAAGTTGGATTAGTATGACGATTAATAATTTTTTTAAAATTTTTAATCAACTACAAATATTTTTCTGTACGGTCGCATGAGAGTTGCGAATATTATCACGTGTTTGCTAATCTACGAAGGACGAGGGGAAGAATATAAGAATTTAGATTAAGGAGAGGATTATAAGAGTCTCAAAATGCAGCGGCAGAGGGAAAAGGGGGGTTCAATTTGCCGTTCAAGGCAAATTCCAGTGAAAAATGGAAACCGACTGGATCGGCTCAACGAGCACGCGTTCGCGCGACGTGCGGATGAATCGCACTGAATCCGTAGACGTCGTAGCAATTATCTACACGCCTAGCCAAGTGAATCCGGAACACTCAACGAGTAAGTCAGTAAGTAAGTAAGTAAGTAAGTAAGTAAGTGACCAACCGACCGACTAACCAACTCCTAGTCGAATCGCCATTTATGGTTCCCATCTGCTTGGAACGCCTGAAAATTGGACATTGACGGAGAAACTTAGATTGTTCATCAAAAATTGGCAGTGTTACGTGATTAAAATTTTAATAGCCTCGTTAAAATTATTGGCATACAATTTTCTTAATTAATACCTCGTTACGTCAATACGATAATATATCGTAACAAGGAAAAACGTAATCTGGAGCAAAGGAGGCTGCGGCGACAATGAGCCAATTATCGATCCGTAAAAAGTAATACTGTGCAACCGTCGAGCCTCGAAGGATTAATTGTTATCGATCGATTCGAGGCGATCGATTGATTATAAATTAGATAAGCAAACGCCACATAATCACAGGCATGTGTAGTGTGTATACATATATGCATCTATACCTCGCCGCTTTATCCGGCTTTTCCACAAATTAATCTTAGACGCCCGATCGAGAGATATATCATTCGACACGAAACTCCCGTTATCCTTCGAATATCCATTCATCCCTATAATTTCCCCCGAACAAGCAGGTACGCATTTTCCTACGAATGCCTAATTGTATGATCGGCCGTCGCACGTCTCGCGAAGACAAAGAGAAGTTCAAGCGAACCTCTCCAGTCCCGCGTAGCTACAACGATATTGGCTAAGGAATGAAAACGAGGCGCCACCGCCTGCATCCAGGAGGAGCCTGAATCCTTGAGAAGAACTTGGAAACGAGAAAAATGACGAAACGTCATTGAAAACATGTTACGTCGATCCCTGCCTTCGTATACCTGGACTCGGTCAAACTGGTATTTTTCAAATCACCGATCGTCCTGACTCACGAACCAGAAGTGATCGATCGATTTTTCAAATCGGATCGACAAAAAATTCCTCTCACGACAGATCATTGGCAATGTACATTCGTAACAAAAATTTGCATTGAAATCGCATGAATTCCTAGTATAAGGAAAGGAAATTACGTACGTACGTAAGTACACGTACGATATAGTCCGAGGCAAGAAAAGACAGTGATTACGCATCAACTGGAAAGAAATCATCTGCCCGTTACGAGTTAGGTAATGCAACGGGCAATAATGGGCTTCCCGCAGCATGATATTGACATCCATATTCATAGCCTTAGCGAACACCGTTCGCATGCGACATGCGGATTTTTCAATATTAATCTTATATACATATCAGCGAGTCCCATGTAGGACAGATATCCCTTAAGATCGAAGCGAGGCAGGTACGCGGCTATAGGCTATAGGCTATAGGCTATAGGTTAATAGAGAAAAGGTTAAGTCCAATATTAACCGTGATCGTATGGCAAAGCAACCTGAACATCGCCCGTAAGCGCAACCACGTGAAATCTCCACATATCGAATAGTTGGATTGTCTCCTGGTAAGACTGCAACAGCAGGAGAGGAATGGGGAGGGGGCAGGGGCAGGGGCAGGGGCAGGGGTACCTTACTGGAATGCGGAGCAAACGGCATAACGACCAAGTGCCAAGGCTGGAAATTAATTCGTTGCGATCGCATTGCGAGCGAAGAAGAAGTTAGCTAGAAAAGTCGTAACAGCCGATATACGAGTGTACTCGTCTTTACGCGGAATCGCAGTAGGCGTCGACGTCGAAAAATACGAAAAGAGTGAGGAGGGTTATTATTTAATTATTTTGCGGCGGATGTACGTAAACGTTCGATAAGTCGAGTAGGAGTTGGCGAGGGAGGAGCGGGGGTCGGGGGAGAGGCGGAATGTCCAAGATGGGTTAAAGGGCACTCGAGACGTCTAGAAAGATTGTGAATACAGGAAGCGGTACCGTCCTGCGAAAAATTTTATCGGCTAATTCGTTATCTACGATCATAGTGTTCCGTATGGAAGGTGACGTAGCAGCTACAACGGTGAGAAAGTGCGAATGAAACGATTGAACGTGGAATCGAATCGACGATATCGAATCGTCATAAAAATATCGAGAAAATTGATTCTTGAGTGAAACCGTCGAAAACCATACGGTGAACTTGAACGAGTGGTTCTGTCATATATTAGCGTATTCTGTTATATTATCCGTATTCTGACTTTGCTTTTCCTTTATCGATACTACCTTCCCAAAACAAATGAATTTGCTTAGTTCGTCTTCAGCTTAGCCCTACGTTACCCGATATTCTTGTTTAATCTGTACATCATGCCTTAATATTTCTTATCTTGAAAAGCATACGGTTACATAGGAGGCTTCACAGTCTATTCTTGAATTTTGCAAATCATCGAAATTACACCTTCGGGAGGCTGTATCTCGGAAACGGTTTGAGATAGGGCTTTTTCGTCGGTAGCGAAATCTCGAGCGTTGCTTACGTTGCGCAAACCTGGTTTTTTTTTTCCCCACCGAATCTATAAATCAGCGAGAGACGCAAACGTTGCTCAAGGGCCATAAAGGCTGCGTAATTTCTTTTTGTTTTCTCTTTCTTCTCTAAAAGTTTACAACCGATCTGCCTCTTCCTCTCGAAAAGAATCTTAAGGTACCGATTTTCCGTGCAGATCAACGTTTATTCGTTCCAGTGAAGTAGACATTGAATTCCACATCCTTGTATAGATACGCGTATGAACTCTCTAAAGTTGTCAACGTAAAAACGCTAAGAAATAAAGAGAAGGCCCAAAAAAAGGTTAAACTCGACGCTTTAAAAATGACGACCGTGCGCCAACGGCAGAGTGAGAACCTGCTACCCAAAGATCAGTGGCTCGGGTGGGTTCGGTGTGTTTTACGTGGGTACGCGCATGCGCCATGGATTTATCTTCCAGCAGTTTTTCCCATGGCCCGCGCCTGTCTGTCAGGCTTAAGGCCGCACGGAAATATTGAAAACGAGGGCACCGAGAGACACCCGGCGCAAGACTCTCACTCGGCAAAACGCTCGGAGAGCCGATCTTATTGTTAGCCGCCTAAAAAGCTCATGGGTGAGAGAGCCGGAGCTACGATTCGTGTGGAGGCGTTGGGGTGTGTGTGCTACCTCGATCGATGCTCTGACCGAACCGAACCGTTACGTGTCAATGTCTCCAACGAACCGACGATGCAATCATTGCGAAACTGCCCCAAGGTTGAGCCACGCGACCGAAACACGTTACTCTTATCTGCCGTCGGGCAATAAGTCGAGATGTACGAGCGGTGGAATATTTAAACGAAAGAAAAAGAATAATGAATAATCGTCGACCCTGAGAAGGGTTTCTCGTTTTTTAAAAATCTTATAACATCAACCACGTGCTACCGTTCTCACGCAATTAACAAACTCCGAACTGCCTTCCCTCTTTCCTTCTGCGGCGAATATGCGTGAGAGAGCAGTCCGAGGGGATCGATCTTGCTTTGTTTTGATAAATCGCTAAATCACGTTATCGCGCAACAGGTGTACCCTGTGCCTTCTGGATATTGGCTACGGGACCGAGAAAACTAGCGCGGAAGGCATGCATAGAGCTTCGTGTGGGAAGTGGTAGACGCGTCGTTGAGCGTAACGACCTTGAACTTGGTTATGCGACTCCGGAGAACCACGATTCAGACGTTTCTTCCAGGCTCGGTAACACAACATTGAGACGCCTGTATTCGCCGAGCTACCGAGTATTACGTGCAGGTGAATTCTGTTCCGGGTGGAACGATATTTAAAATATAAAAAGGTATCGTATAAAAACCATAGGCCACTTGGATAAGATCGAATTGTACGGCAAAGAATTTACTCGTAGATGTCCTATGCCCATCTTTCGTGCTGCGAGTTCTTTGTTTCCCGAGTCTAACAACAATGAGAGAGAACCCGACCTCATCCCGCGTTCCACGGTGATTAAGGTCGGGATATGCTTCCTGCTTTTAATGCCATCGTAGAGGCTTTGCTGTACCAGTCGAATGCACAAGGTCGGAAAGTCGATCGATCTCAAGAGACAGTGAATATTCCTTCTTGGTATCGTACTTGTGTATACACATATACATACATATATATATATATATATAGATATTTCGTCCGACATGCGTTCTCAGGATGCACCGTGGTAGCAGAAATTCTAAAGAGCTTTCGGTAGAGCGTTTATCGGTCGTTTAAATTTATATTCCACCCATTTGTTTAGCTCCGTGCCAGTGCAGCCAGTGCAGCCAGTGCAGCCAGTGCAGCCAGTGCAGCCAGTGCAGTCAGTGCACTCAGGCTGCTACGATGCACGCGTAGGCCTGTGCAATCCTGCTGGTTTTATTTTTATGTCTTAGCCAGAGCATTACGTGACGCGAACGGCCAATAAGAGTAACTCGTAGGGAAATGTCTGGGAGGACAAGAATCGTGCTGAATGGATCGCGGCATTCCCGGAGCCTTGGAATCCTGTTTTGGTCGACAGGGCCGAAGGTCGATGGTGTCTTTAGGAGATTCCTGGGACCCGAGTGAGCTCGACTGTCCAAAGTCCTCAGGAATAAGTAGGGATACGTGGAAGAGACGGACAGAATTTGAACGGAGCCGCTCGCAGCGTATTTCCAAAACGCGGTAATATGTACCATATAGTCTTATTTTCGTTTATCGAGTTTCAATAACGATTACCGATTTCGTATTTCCACACGTGGAAAAGGAGGAAATACGATCGACGAGAGCGAAAGCTACGATCGGTATCGGATAGACGGGTTGCAGTACCTGCTTTGCAAACAGCTCGGTGCCCGCGTTCATTTTTTACGTATTCAGAATATATTGGCGACAATAAAAGTAAAAGTAAAGAAAAATTTCATAAGGGATATTACGGCCCGTCGATATGTTTGCCCGTTTGAGGGATTTTCGCGACTCGATCAACGAATTGGTGCCGTGACGAGTGAGACAAGTGACGGCGGAAATGTATGCGAAAAATTTCATTGTTCTGCACGAAGTTACGTAAAAATGAACATCCGAAGGAAAACCACTTCATTGTGTGCGATTCGTTGTAACGAAATTTCGGTAAATCAATTTCGACCTGTATTTTCAAGTACGGGTTATTCTTCGCACTGAACTGTATCGTGGTACAATTTTTTTATTAATAAATTTTGCGATACCAAAGGTAAAAAAAATCCATCCGTCGGGATGCTGTTTCGAGAAGATCAAGATCCCCCACGAAAGCCAGCAGGTGTAAATGCAAAATATTCTTAATGAAGTCTCTAGAGGAGAATCAAAATTGCAAATCAAAGTGTCTGTATCTTGCGAGTCATTATTAGGATTCATCGTTTTGCAAGCCCAGTGTCATTCACAGTATCCAGCATCCGAAATGACTTTATCCTACCGGCAATCAAAAGTTACATGAGTTCCTGGAGACACCGATCCCAAAGGAAAAAAAAATTATCTAAAAAAACGCGCAAAATCGCACCGTCATTGCATAATTTCGCGCGTAGAATCTAAAGGGAAAAACCGCAATACCGATAATAACCAGTCGATGACTTTTGACTTCAAACAAAAAAAAAAAAAGCAACACAAACAATCATGACGAAGTATCAAAGTCCAAAATAAATGACGAGTCGTAAGATCGCGGCTCCACGTTGGACGATCAAGATCAACCATGATCGTCTCTGGCATCAAGGCGGGTTCAAAGTTCGGCGTTATATTCGACGAATAAATCCCACTAGACTTCCCAACGCAAAATAGTTTCAGCGGCGAATTAGCATTTGCCGCACGTCGCAATGGGCAGACAGGTCGCACCCAATGGTGCGTTATTTTTTAAGCCCGCTAAATAATTTATGCCGCAGCAATGAAAACCCATCGAATCGCAAAGCCCATCGTGTCGCGTACGAGCAAAATACCTGACCTCAGATCACAATATAACGTAAACGCGGGGGATCGCGCGTATACGGATCATATAAAATGATCTATCAGGGATCCATATCCCGGTATCTAATAATCAGCTGTCACGATAAAACCTCAGTCGTTCCGCAAAATGCAGCTACGTAAAAAAACCAACTGACTGAAAAGTTATCTAAAAAAAAATACAAACATCCAATTGCAATTCACAGAATCGCAATGGGATCAGACGGTAAGAGACTGGTCTGAACTTTTGCTTGAAAAAAAAAAAAAAAAATTTAATTCCACCATCAATCCTACCACGTATAGTGCATTCGTACGTGCAACACTGTCACTTCCGGTATATGACGCGTGCAACAAGATGCAACAGACTGCAACGAAGGTGCATCAGTGCTTCTTGCAAGATTACCAACACGTTTTTGCACTTTGGCAAGAACCATCTTGCACGTCGTATTTTCTTACTGCGCTTAATGATAAATTGAGTCTACCGATGAGTTTGTCCTGTGAACGGGGCGAGGGGAGTCGGATTTGGTATTCGATACGAAAAAGAAGAAAAAAAACAAAAAAAATACGATACGACACGTTAAAGCCGTGAATCATATTTCTGGTTTGAAAAGAGATACTGCATTCACGGAGAAACGATGTTTGCATTGAATGATAATGCGTGTAGGTACCTATACGAGTGGTGTTATCGTTTGCGAGCGTGACGTCATCGGAAGGTCCTCGGGCGACTCGTGATCCAAAAGCGGCGCGACGGCCAAGGAATTAAAATAATCCGATTAAGCGTCGTTCGAAGTCACGGCCGTAATGATCTATAGCCAAGCATCGTTAAATCGTATAAGGGATCAATAATAATTTAAACGAAGCGAGGATCGACGATGATAAATAAAAGTCTGTTGGGTACATCTGGAGGATCTACGGAAGCGTCAACGCGACTGGTTGCCGATTCAACAATTACCGCGACGAATGATTTTAATGATTTCGTGTATAGAATAGAAGCTTACCAGTGACCGTCTGCGCGCGCACAGTCGATATTCGATTTCCCTCGAACACTTCACGTGTACATACCATAACGACGGGCACAA
Organism: Trachelus iudaicus; assembly: GCA_030142595.1. Classification (NCBI taxonomy): domain Eukaryota; kingdom Metazoa; phylum Arthropoda; class Insecta; order Hymenoptera; family Cephidae; genus Trachelus; species Trachelus iudaicus. Next base: position 884,784 of record JARQTH010000036.1, on the reverse strand, counting down.
GTAACGTCATAGCCTCGATCCTTAGAGCACCTGCTAAGTGGGACTAAAGTTTTAGCCAAATATGCACGCGGCCAATTTGCTCCGTTGGATGAAAATGGCCGATGGGCAGTTTCTACGTGCAGATACGATAGAGAAAGAAGTATAAACAGAAGGGTGAGAAGGATGAGAAAAAAAAAGTGTGAAAATTTTCAAAAATTATTCATTTCCATGAAAACTCGCCATGGTCATTTTATGATATTTTTGACAGTTGCCAGTCGCGAATTATCGTGAAAATGACCGTGGGACAAAATCCATACGAATTCTAACTTGAGTTTGGTATTCTTTTACCATTGTAGAGATGTCAAAACAGGGTGACAGTTTTATGCGCGTTTATTTCATCGGTTCGTTAATCAACGTCCACGCGTATGCAAATATCGGATAGGAGGGACATTGTTGAAGGATGAGTTTACAAGTGTCTGCCTTAACCCCCGGACGATGACTGGTAAATCGCATGAAGTAATGTTATAGGGTAAGTGAGAAGGGAACAAGACGAGTTCACAGCTGATTCCTACCCAAACGATACTGGCTGGTATTTACTGTTGATAATGATGGATAATTAAAGGACGAGTTATCATTCACGATTAATAAGAACTTCGAGTAGGCTTCTTCACACGGATATATCTATATAATGGTATCTCTGCGATTGATATCGAGCGTCAATTCATCCAGGCTATCGTTATTAATGAACGTAAGGTGCCCGTGAATTCTTATACCGTGAATATGGGGGTGTGGGGGGTGTGTGGAGAAACGTATAATTTGCAAGATGCTTTAGGAGAATGAATTATGGGTTAAGAGGAATACACGAGCCAATGGCGCTTAACCGAAACTGTGGGAATATTATACCACGTGTGCGCGAAGGCCCTTCGAATCGGACATTTTTAAAAGTTCACACTACGGGTTCAGGGTCCCGATCGTCAGAGGCCCTCAACGCGTAGAATCTTTACGAAAATTCTCGGCCTTTGAAATTCACGACTTTTTTTTTTCTCCTACGATTCACATCTTACGTCACTGATGCCAAGCAGAAATTAATCATTAAAGGAGGAACACGTATATGTATATACTCCTAAGATCGTTGAGACAATCGATAAATGCTACCACAACTAGCGATACACTATACGTTATTGGAATATTCATATTTCTCATTTAACCAAAAAATATACAATACCTCGTATCTATACTTTCAACAGTCGGAAAATTAATTAATGGAGTAAAATACGAGATTGCACGGTTTTCGACAATATACAATATATGATTATTTCAGAGAGACGTCCCGAGTCAACGAGCATAGAAAACGTTAGTCACGTTAAATTATATTTAACAACCGCGTCCCGCTAGTCGTGCCAACTGTGATGCGACAGAAAAAATGAAACAACAAGAGGAAACGAAAGAAATTAATTTCACAAATGCCATAATTATTCCCTTCGCAAGGACATACTCCTCCGACTAGAAAAAAAAACTCGAGCATTTTCGAAAAATAGTATAAAATCAAAAATAAATCAAAATAAAAAAAATACATATACACACTGCAATTATCTTTCGACGCAAAGACCCTCAGTCGCCGCGTCGTTCGATCGTATCGATCGATCGAAAATAACAATGCTCAGTCATGGTTACAGTAAATCAAAGGATATTGTTGATGCAAGCAAAGCCGCGCGAAAGGACGAGAGTAAAAATCGAAAGACGTCATCGTCGTCCTTGAGTGACGATGACACGTGAAACAGATGAATTCCGTTGGCGACAAATGAATACCGAAAAATCTTTATTCCCGGCACCGACGACGTCCGCTCGCGACGTGAGATTCAAACGCGAACACAAGTTAGACTTCCTACGGGCAAGATCCAAGAGGATATATACATTTATACATATTATACGTATATACCGTCCATAACAAACGGAAGACTAACTATGGATGAGCCTTAAGGCAACGTTATACCTGGGATCTCATTACGGAAACAAATAAGACGTCGTCGTCGTCGTCGTCAAGCTATAACGAGACACTTACCAATTCCCTCGACCACGTAACGATCCTTGGGATCCATTTCCGAGATTTCCGTCACGGTGACGAGAATCCTCACGCTCATCTCGAGTCCAGCCGACTGCGCGACCCACCAATAACGTTGCTCTTGATTTCGTGATGGGTGTACACTCGATGCCAAGAGGGAGAGGTAGGAACTAACCCGCACTCGATCTCAGACAACACAGTCCAGGTACAAAATATCAGGCACTCGGATGAAGAGTCAGAGCGCGCGGTAATTGTATTTATCGCGTATTCGGTCGGGTAACCGCGACACGCGTTATATAATATAATTACTCTTTATCTATCACAGCTGATATATCCTTCTTTAGCATACAAGACGAGACGCGACGTTTTACATCGAAGTAAGGAAGATCCGAGAGACATGGAAGAGAAACTTGGGATCGACTCTTTTTTTTTTTTTTTTTTTTTTCACTTACGAGTCACGCGACGAGTAACGAAGATATTGGCGAATCTACGATACGCGACGTACTTAAGATCGAGAATCGAGCGTGGGAAAAAAAATGTGGATTAAACTTGTGAAAAATATTATTATTGTTTTATTTTATGTTTTTTATTTGAAACGAAGAGATGAGAGATAGACTATATCTTCGTGATTAATCTCGTGAGTCACGGAATATAACTTGCGAGTGGATTGTTATTGTCGCGTCCTTGAACGAAATCGCGAATCGCAGCGAGGATCTAGGAAAGCTTCGTTATGCACAATTTTTCCGGTTAAATCACACTTTCGTGCAAATTCTACCGCAAAAGAATCGCGTGAATCGTACTTTGAGAGGTACGACACGTTTCTTTTTTCTTCGGAAGATATCTCGTGATCGCAACGGAGTTATTGTCAATTTTTTCTTATTATTACGCAAAAATAGCAAAACGCGCGAATGCCGTAAAACCGATAAGCCGGAATCGCAAGTTGCGCGCGAATCCCCACGAGTCACGAATTCACCAGCAACAAAGACGTCCGTTAAAGTTTCCCCCTCCGTAAAATCCTCTTAGCGCGCTCGCGAACCTCATTAGACTAATAGGATTGTCATTGGCAATTGTGCGTCGAGGCTCCGCGTTGTAATTTCGCAATTCCACCAGTATGCGCGTTTATCGCGTCTCGAAGTTTTATACAAAAGTCAGGCAGTCCTGTTCTCGTCCTTATCGAACGAAAGATCTCGTCGTCGATAATGCGCGTACAAAAAGTCCCAAAAGTTAATTCGGCCCGTACCAACAGCAGGCACTAAAATAGACTGACGCGAGGAACCATTTTATCATTACGTAAGATATTATCAAATATCATATTTATGCAGTGTTGGATTACAGCCACGCGTGACACGTTAAGTTTTCACGATCGAGAGCGAAAACAAAAAAAAACTAAACGACTCGAGAATTCTCCGTACAGCGAATATACGGAATACCATAGGAAAAGGGGTTGGGGGTTAGGGTCGATTGGGGATGGGTACCGGCTAGGTTGGGTTCAACGGAGTTAAATTCAGCTTTGACACACCTGCTTTTAGTAGTGGCGTTATGGATAGCAGCTGGCGAGAGTCTGTTGAATCTTTTTTTTTTTTTTTGAATCACTCAGTATCGACAATTACAGACATCGATTAAACAATTTTTACAGCACGGAGTATACAGTCTCTTTTTTTTTCGTTATTTATCGTAAAGGCCGTTTCCAAGCGCGCGCGCGGTATCGTCGTACCGATTCAAAAGTGATTTAGCGCGACAGCCGAAGACTCCTGTTTCCGACGTATTTCCGTAAGCCTGTTAAAAGTTCGTAACAATTTCGACAAGGGGTAGCTGGCGGTGGCGAGCATCTCGCGTCGAATGCACCGGCGGTGTCCTTTTGTCTTTATTAATTTTATATTTATTTTTACTCCAATGACAAAAAAAAGCAACCAATGACTCTTTCACCAAATCGATCACGTCCGATGACAATGTCGTCAAACGTGATTAGCATATACCCCGCAAGACCTTTATTCGCCTCGGTAATAAGACGAGCAATAGACGCTGCAGATAAAACAATACGAGCGATTGCCATTAAATTAATTGCTTTTAATTAATTGCACGCCCGAACCTTAAAGTTTCTTAATAAAATGTTCAAGCACAAAAGGTGGTACACACTCGCGAGATTAAAATACCACAATTGTCAATCCTCCGTGTACGTTGAAAGTTTCACTGCATCAGCAACGATGCTCCTTCCGTTCGACAGTGTTCGTTAAATGACCATATTATTATTTCACAAATCCAACGTACAGCGCAATCAGTACGACCGTTTTGAATAACAATAACCAAGAGAGTGGAGTCTTTCACGAGTAACGTGATAACGCATAAATTTAAAGTCACCGACGCGATCAGCACGATAACGTCGTTTACAAGATTACGTACCCGAGTACCACCGATTTACCAAATTTTAAAGTAACATCTAAATCTACCTGAGAAACACAATAACCCACCAAAGAAAACATTAAATCGATTCCGATCGTAGCGGGTCGCGATTTTCCTCAAATTTAAAAAGCCTCACGACGATCGTACCAGACTACCAAAATCGAGCTCCTGGTTCAGTTCTCAATAACGCCCAAATAGAGACAATAAACGGCACATTCGGGTAAGACAGAATCCGATGCATAGGAAAGAACGAAATCGTCCTCATAAAAATTGTATCGTTCGCGATCGTGTACAATTCAACGTGTTTCGTACGCGAAAACTAAAACTATGCGACTTGGCGCGGCTGGACGCTCGATGGCGATCAAAAGTATTATCGAAAATCGCTCCGCACCGTGAGCTCCCTTCCGCGCGTACTGCGGAGGTGCACAACGAGCAAGAGGACTACTACACGGGAGAAGCTTCGTTAACCGGCGCAGGGTATAATACGCGTCAGGCAGAGAGACAGACAGACAGACAAGACACACAGCGCAGCGAGTCAGGGGCAGCAGGCAGGTAGTAGTAGGCAGTAGAACGGTCCACCTGACTAGGTAAAGCAGGAAAAGCAGAGAGAGGCAGTCGTGTGGTGTGTCTGTCGGCGCAACGGACAGGTGTTACCCGTGGTGGGGAAGTACGAGAAGACGGGAAGGTGGAAACGGGAGGCGGTTGGTGCTGGTTGGCGGTTTCGGAATTACGGGAGAGGGAGAAGAGGCCGCAGTCGACGATCCAGTGGTCGGACATCGCGTGTGCCTTCCGTGTCCCCCTATGATTTAGGTGTAACTCAGGACTATTATGGTTCTGGATACGACAGCGCACACGTGTGTATCGGTACGCGGAAATTGGACGTGCCGAACGTTATAAGTTTTTACGAAGTTAGAAGGCCCGAATAATATTCGTAAAATATTTTCGTATTTCGCCGGATCAGCGAATGGGATACAGCGTGCGATAATATTTCAAGAGTAACGGGGCATCGATTCTGCATCGAGATTCGGAATGAGGCGTTCGTAGAGCGATTTTGTAAAAAGTAGCGAAATAAATCAGGAATCATGACCGTGACCGCGAATACGCGTCTGGATACCACAGAGTCCGATCCCCACCATGATATTTTCATGCCAAGACGTACATATCTCTCTCTCTCTCTCTCTCTCTCTCTCTCTCTCTCTCTCTCTCTCTCTCTCTCTCTCTCTCTCGCTCTCCACCTCGGGCGCCTTTTACATCGTTGTTACGTGTTTAACGTAAATTTCCATATGGAACCTTGGAACTCGAGTCACGGGTCACTCGTGGGTATATAAGAACGGACTGTTGCTGTATAACGGGCATCTATACGGGATAACATGTGCTACGGATTATATATATATGTATATTGCGAATTTCATACTTGTCAGTTTCGCAATCATCGATCGCCTGCGGCATGTTCGCATATAATTTTTCGGGTCACGTGCGCGAACTGAAAACTTGGAATTTATTTTTCAAATTCTTTTTTACCTACGCCTATACTACACGCTATCTTTACGTTAGCCACATATCGATCGTCCTTTAACGTCGCGACGCTCGTAATTATCAGCATTCCTTTCTTTTCTATTTTTTCATTTATTTAAAAACCACGACGCAATACGGGAACATCAAATTTTTCTTGTGCATCGAAATGTGATTCCTCAAGGTACTCACGTCCCTACGTCTCTGATCCCCATAACGTCTCATCTCCACCGTATTTCCAAGGTTTCCGATGTTATTACCTCGACTTGTTCGAAAAGTCGATTCGCGGATATTCATATAAACGATTGAAAATCGATACCGAGCATGCTTGGTCTTTTATTTTGAAATCGAGGATAAATGAAATTTTACAAGAATCATGCAATTGATCCACGAAGAAACAGCTTTTTTTTCATTCGACCAATCGATTCACGATTTTCCATGGGATATACCAAGACCCCACTGATGACGTGACAATGAACTTTTTTTTTTTTCAAAAAAAAGTTACGTGCCACGAAATTCCTCAGTATCAGATTTAATCTCGAAAATTAAATGGCAAGCTCGAACCTATTTCTAGCCTACTACCCATCCTCATTCCCTTCGCCTCTTCGATAGAGCATTTCGCGAGATAGGCAATACGGTTTTACGATCCCACAGGAAATATAGGTACTCGCGACAGGGATAAGTCAGCGAGTATAGATATAGGTAGACGGACTTTATCAAAACCTCTACACATCACCTTTGACCTTTCCATTCTCTCCCTTAGCCATGCTATCTATATACCATCTCTCTGCTCTTTCTTTTACGTCGATACATGGGTGCGCCGCTGTCGACTGACTGCATAAACCGACACACGCGATAAGAGTCCTACAGACTGATAGCAAGGGCCAAAAAATTTCACCGACTCTCCAGGAAGAAATAATCAATAGGACGATAAAACATATACTGTATATGTATACATTTTATACATAACTGATTAAGTAGTCATTACGTCTTACCCGTGACTACGACGAGTGAAAACGAAAGAGCATTGTAATAAGTGTCATATAACGCAACGCGTTTCAAAAGATCCCCAAGCAAAGTCCGTAGCAGCGAGTTAAAATAGAAAAAAAAAAAAAAAAAAAGACGATCGTAGCGGGAAACAGAGGACGTTGATACGGTTGCCGTACGAGCAAAGTGACGCGGTATATGTCAACTCGACCAAGTAGCGTAACCTTGGTCTGATAAATTTAGGTTGCAATGGACGCGCGTACGTATATCAAGACACACTGTCTTATCGTGCATATCGAAATCGTGCTAAGGTCGTCCACGTATTATTTGCCTAGACGAGTCTCCGCTGACGTCACTCGAGACCTACGTTAACCGACGACGAAGCTGCTGGCGCAACTCCGTGTGGGACAATTCGATCTCGCGCAGTCGCTGCGTCGCTTGGGCATCTCATCGAAATGAGAAACAGGCGTGATACATATGGAAAGTATGTGCACACGTACATACGGTATCGGTCAACGTGAAGAAACTGTCAATGCCCTTGCATAACGTTCACCTTTGACGTTCCAGCGTGTCCCGGGTAAACAGCGTGAATTTCTTAAGAGGGAGGGGACGACGCAATAGACTTTTTAAAAAAAAATTGTTTCTCAAATTTAATTCCTGAATCATCGGATCGAGGAGCCTCGAATTGGTCCGAGGTGTGAATTTAATAAAATGCCCGATCGCAATTGCATTCGCGAATTTGATCCTCTCGATACGTGTTGCGGAGGACGCGAGGCGTCGCGATCGCTGAAGAGGCTGATAATTGCGGAGATGAAATATATATTTATAGTCTAGATCACCTTTCGTTTTTCATTGTAGTAGTAATTGCAGTTGAATTGCACCCGAGTGCAGTTTTATGTTGAGCATGAGCTCTGCTCGCGTCAGTATAATTTTTCAAAACACGACGTCCTGTTGACAGTCACGGTTGAAAGGATTTCGCGAGTGTATTGTATTTCGCAATTTCACTTCCGTGGACCAAATATATCCTTGGCCCTACGTTTCACGGCCCAGAATATTTGCGTTAAAATATTTTTTTAAACCCCGTACAAAGGCGTTCTCTACTGTCAAAACTGACAGATCCCATCCGAAGGGGCTCCCCCCCCCCTCCCCCCGTGTACCTACCGATGACTCTCCGTCTTTTTATTTTCAATTTTCTCTCGAGCTAATCGTCGTCGACGACGGATCTCCACGTTGTTAAAAAGTGATACGCGTACGGACAACCGGCAATTTATTTAGCTCTGCGTACGCGAACGACCATCTGTCACAACCGTGTCGCTCGTGTTATTTTACGCAGCGAAACAGAGACCAGAGTCAACGAACTGAATCGATGCGTAGCCGGCAAAGAAATATTTCGAAGAAGCGGTTCGCCAGTCCCCCCAAGGTACGAAAATGACTGGCACACATACGTTCGCTTGCGACGAGAGAAGGGAGAAGCTACGGCTATTTTTTTTAAATTTTTCAATAAAAAATTGCCAATTTTTATTATAAATTCGAAAGCGAATTTCTGATCGAGGCTCGATTTGGCATTGGCCAAATACGATGGTAAATCAACGTGGCTGCCAGTACGTTGGGTATTTTTGTCTATCCACATCCTTACTTTAAGGCAAGTACCACAGGCTGTTTTCTTCGAGCCACTCGTCTCCAGAAGTCTGACATGCCTTTTCAGTGCGATTCGCGAATAAACGCTAATACACCGATCAAACAGCCCATAAATATAGATCGATGCTAAAGATGTGGAACGTAAATACACAACAGCGCTGCGAACGTTTATCGTTCCGTCGTTAATAATCTCGCAAAAGTTATTATTACACAAAGGCGAAATACCGCACGGGCAGTTACGTCAATTGCGATTTGCAATTTATGTCTAATCGACCGTACCCCTAAACTCGTGAGAAAAATATTTCGAAAACATGCCGATACGCGTACGTACTGGAATATGCATCCAACGATCACACCGCTAATTTACCCTACGATTAGGAGACACCTGTCAAGTCTTAACAGATACGTAAATTACCGCTCGAAACTTTTGCAAATTGGTCCTGGGTATCGTGAGCGTGACACTCGCCCGAAAATATAATATTCCCAATATCGTAAATATGTTTATTCGTCACGATAAATAATTCATATAAATTACACCAATTCGTATCCACACGAGAAACTCATATACAATTCGCACATAAATTAATCAACTGCGTTGCACCTTCGTTCGAGAAAATATGAATCGGCGTGCATCGTCGTCGTCTCCGTACAGCTTTTCAAATATTTACCCGATTCTTCTTTTACCGAACGAGTCGACTGACGCGCATAAAACGCCTCAATTTTCGCAACCCCCTTAGCTGCTCCAACCGGTAGCCTAAATATTTATAAACGAAACATTTCAGCGGCTTTACTTACAATATTAGTCAGCAGTGCCACTAGTGCCGCCTTACGGAAATTCTCTAAATCTTTACGATCGTCGCATATAAACGGATGAAGAACCTAACCGATCGCCGACACGCCGATCTTCCCGCATTAAATCGTATTCGCAAAGAAAATTCTACAAGAGATCCGACAATCCCACGTAAATATTCGCGTTCGCCTATAACAATGTATAGCCGCGACGCGACGTGTAAAGGCGACCAGGAGTTTCTCACGCGGCCATAAACAAACCTCCCTCCCCGCTCCCCACTCCCCGCTCCTGACCCACCCGCAAATCCCATTGTGCAATTTCACGTCCGAATCCTTGACAATTCCTTCCCAGGACAATTCTCCCTGAAGGTCGTCAATCGATCTGCAAAAATATTTCCGGTTCGAGTGTCGCGAATTTCTCGTAAATTCGAATGGACCGTTTCCTGTGTAAACGGCGGGCTCGATTCGAACGATCGAAATCAACGACAACGGCGATGTCGCGCTAATTAACTGATACGCAACACGATGCACCGTATTCACGTTGTGCATAGACATTAATATAATATCGCATATAAAAAAAAAAAAAATATTAAACCGACCCTGCGACGTAAGATTCTCCATAAGAAGCTATACAGAGGAATAGCGATCGTTCGAATTACTTTTTTCTTTTTTTTTTTTTTTTATACGAGACATCTAATTACCAATGCGCATATGATAATTTAATAATAAGGCTTTCGCGCCGGCAATGTCGTTATTGGCGACGCAAGGAACACACCTTCCATACGTTGTACTGGTTTTCTTATGACGTTTCATCGAATTCATAAATTTATATACCGATCGCGATCGCATAACGACGCAAGGAAACTCTCTGCTCGCCGCGTGTACGAGTAATCGAACGATAACGATTGCAGTAAATAATTGTAAAAAAAAAATCCTGAATCGCTGAAAACTGAACTTCAGCCAAAATCCGAGCTCACGTGGCAAAGATCTCAAATGACTATCGTGATTAACGAACAGCAGTAGTTGCATTCTGGTAGACTGGTAGACCTATGCACTTATCGAAATATGCACTGACCACCAATAATGCCGCGTAAGAAACTTGACCTTGGCCATGCCACGCCTTCCACCGACACACACCCATCCCATTACCTGGTGCATTATTACGGATACGTCGATGGCACGAGACTCGAGCAATCTTAATGCATTACGTCTCGATAATTACATGGAAGCGTGTAAGCGCCATTATTTTCCTCGTGGTAAACATCTTTGCCGACGTTTACTTACATTAGGATTCAGGCGACGAGCTCAAAAGTTCCAAGTAAATTGCCGAACGCGAATAACACTCCCAGTGAAGGAGTTTGTCGCGGTGTCTTCTCGAGAACTTATCAAATTTCGTGGCCTGGCACCTTAAAGGATGCATTTTTGCGTATTCGCGACGACCGTCGCGCCTCAGAGAAAAATTGTTTGAATTACGCCTGCACCAACAGCCACGCCCCGCAACTCCTTCCAGGAAGCAGCGCATAAATCACTTGCAATTCCGTATCTCGTATTCGGCGCGCAAGACAATTCAGGAAAACATTCGCCATTTGATCCGAGTTATTAATATAAAGACAAACGAAAGATTCGAGTCACGATAATCGACTCGATCGCCATCGCAACGCCTCGCAACGACAGAACTATTTTTATAAAATCTCTCGGAAACTCTATAGAACTCGTCCAGGGGCATGCGGACGTTAAATTATTTTTTATTTTCATAGCGAGGGGCCAACTTCACAGAGATCATCGCGCAGCCCTGACGAGGAAGACCATTAAGATATGAGATAGGTGGATCTCTATTGCCGCCGAGAAAAAAAAAAAAAAGAAGTATTGCTAAGTATTTCATGCTCGATCTACAACGCCCGACGATCCAATGACTCAATTTCATCGAAGACGGCGTCAGGCGTGCACGTGTATGTACATACACATAAACATACACAGAGAGTCACGTAGCCATCGTCAACACTATCCGAGAGTATGAATAATATAGTGAAAAAAAAAAAAAAAAAAAATGGCGAATACAAACTATCGAACAAAGATATTACATATTAAAATATGTACAATGTATGTATTATAGTATACAATTTTATGAAAACATTCTGAATACATAAAACGTGTAAACAAACAACTTGAATGCCGGATAGTCGAACGACGGTCGATGTGTTTTTCCATGTATATAAAATGAAGCAAGGCTAATCCTTCGGACGCCTTCCAAGTGCCCGGCGTAAGGATGTAGCGACGATACAGAAAGAGAGAGAGAGAGAGAGAGAGAGAGAGAGGAGGCAAGAGAACAAAAAAACAAAGATAAATTAGAGAACAAGCAGAGAAGAATAACGTTTCCACAAAAAGAACGTCCCATCCGCAATATTGTTACCGACGTAAATAATTTTCTGCAATCGCCTATAGAAATCGATCAAAATACAACCAATAGATACAAATCGTTTAGGTTGATCTCATTATCAAGAGCGACGATCCGATGCGAATAAAATGGTAACCCCATGGTAAATAAAAATACGCTACTGACCAAAGCCCAGCATCTTTCTAAGGAGACCGTAAACTCTGTACCATCGTCTATACGTGCAACTCTCGTGAGCATAACTTTACAGCCATTACAGGATCGCCCACGTTTTTATACGTTCGATGGAGAAAAGGTGTAGAAACAAAAAAAAAAGCCTAACCTAACTTTGGCAACGACGTGTCAGAGCCTCGTGTGCTTTTCATTGGCAGCTCGCGCATGCACGTGCGACCACGTGGCTCGAGAATCCAGTAGCCCACGTAATCGGCAACGTGCAATAAAGACGTCGATGCCGGAAAGTGACGCCGGCGTCGAGTGCGCGTATTTCTGCGTACAGACGGGATACGAAATGATTGCGACGCCGATCCCAGGAGCGCGCGAATGGCCTCGAGGTAAAATTTGAACGCAAATAAATTTACGAGCTTCAGACACTTTTCACTCGAGGGTCACCAAGAGCTTAAGGATTTTCAGGTTCGAGCTCGTTCCGACGTCACCCGACGTCGATCACCCACTCTCGTCGTCACCGTCGGCGTCGCAAGGCCACGTAAATAAATTGAAAGTACACGCGATATTAATCGACAACTTTAACCTGACAAATACCTAACGTCCCTGCATGCATATGATTGCCTCTATTGGTCTCAATGAGAAGCAGGGTGCTGCTGGTTAACGCGAGTAAGCACCCTAACCTATCGGGTGTCCCTCTCGTTACGCATCACGGCAATTTATACGGGGTGTCGTTGTCGAGAGGAAAAATATAAATGATTTAGCAAGGACACGTAAAAATTGCCTCGTACATAAAACTTTATGCCCACGCGTATACAGTGTAATGTATTTATGAATGAGAAACAAACTAATGATATACATATGTATAAAGGGAGATAAATTTTCTTCGAGCGTCGAAATAATTTTTAACGACGACAAACGTCCCCCGTGAATACCCTCGTTCGCGCAAATGTCAATTCGCAGAGAGTCGTGGCGTCAGAGGGTAAGAAGAAAAAAAAAAAAAATGTCTACGCAGCAGCCGATATACAGTCGGTACCGTGAAATCGTGTGTAATCGCGACTCGAACGTGTACCACCCGTTATAAGGTCCCGTCCCTCTGTAGATTTACAAAGTGAAATTACATTGTGCAATTGGCGCGTATCACGAGGGTGGGAAGTCACGCGAAGGTTGTCAACGTTTGATTGTCCGATTGTCTCTTGGTCGTCTCTTTGAAACGGTTCACCTTTGCCGGCAGCCGGAAGCGGTAAAGTGAATATACATGGTGACATTAAAACGTCATGACGGCCGAGTGTTGCACCGAGACAAGAGTGCGTAATGAGGAGAGCGAGCCGTGTTAGGCTGAGATTTTAATGCTGTCGCGCGGGTAACGCGAACGAGAGTCGGGATTGTCATTTTAACGAGTTGGCCGCTTTCTGCGAAATAAATCAGAGCCCTGATTGACGCTACGTTCTTTTTTTTTTTCTTTTCTTTTCTTTTTAACCTGATATAACGTCACGTCCGTCGGACCGAAAGTACGTCGACGGCGTTATTACTTGTCTTTCCCAGCGTTAATGCGGCTATAAAAATAATGGTTTGGCCGTTACGACATTACACTCGATAATTGTCACTAACAGTATACGTATAGCGACTGGGCCTCGGAACGTTAACCGTAACGCGTGATACGTAGTATATCTAATTTATGGTTTTCATTAGCAGGTTCACTGATAAGAGTTAATCAACGACTTTGCGAACCACGTGACCTTCACCTTGTACGTTACCTTTATATGTGATAATAGCAGCACGCGTCGAGCAGTTTTGACGTATCACACAATTTTATTGACGAGTGTCAGTTTCTTCCTTCGTTTCAACGTCCGGACGATGTTTTTCCGTTACTCGTAGAGCTTGTAAAATATTCCAATTTTTCGCCAATTTCATGCCAGCGTTTTATCGAATTAAATCGATAGGAGGAGCCTGGAGAACCGGATTTTATATTGGGCAAGAACCAGCCACTTTGACATTTCGTTGTATAAACGATAATGTTGAAAAAAAAAAAAAAAAAAATGTTTTTCTTCAAACTTATTAATTAACGGCGGATAGCAATTATTGATATTGCTTATATAGCTGTGACAGTGCTTGAGCGATTATTCGATTTAAATTCTATTTCCAACAGCTGTGCAAGTATCGGGGGGATACCAACGTGACTAGGTCGGTGAATGTAACAAGAAAAAAAAAAAAAAGAAAAAGATCAAGAGCCACGAAGCGAGATTGATTTTAGAAAATGTATCGTCTATTTTTTTTTCTCTCGAGGTTGCTAATCAGTTATTAATAGCCACTAGTTATTTAGACCGTAGTAATTTAACAAAAAAAAACAGGATACCATTGGAACGCGACACGATCTAAATTTCCGCCGAGACACGCGTGCCAAGTCGACCAAATAGATCGCAGAGTTTTGTCTCCTTGTCAATTTTACTGACGCTCTAATCGCACTAAAAGTATCTATCCAATAGAGAATTATCGGCAGCAGTGCTGTATATACGTATATAATATACGCGTGGATACAGTTGTATCAGTTCAGGAAATAACATTTCGAAGGTTACGCAATTATTGTCGTTTCTCAAACTTCCTGATAACCGTCGGCCGTGTTAAACGTTATCCAAATTCAAAATTAAAATTCATCTATTATCCGACTGATCAGAAGCGCCTTGAATTTTGTACGATCAATTTTTCTTTTTGTCCCCACAGTCATTGAAATCTGGTTCGCCTCAGAAACATTCTCCGTTTCCTAACTTCCGCAGGAGGACCATGAGAGATCGGTGACGATTACGAAACTAATGACCCGACAAATAAATGTAATCATCGCGATCGCTAAGAGGAAACGTATTTGCTCGTCAGGCAAGCCGGATAAAAATGCAAACGGAAATACGCGCGGTATGAAATCTCCCAAGGCAATCGGACTCAAGTAACGTAACGACGGTAACGGGCAATGCGCAAGGGAAACACTGTAACACTCTTCCACTAGAAAAAATCAGTATAAAAATTTCATCAGACTTCAATGACTCGATAAAAAAGTACGATGTTTCAACGTGATTAGAAATTTATAGGCCTAGCGGCGTTACGCTCGATGCGCAGAGTATGTACGTGCGAAGGTAAGGAGACTGTTTAATGATTCCGCGAGGAGCGTTCAAGAAGACAAATCTACTGATTGTCAGTGACACGAACCGACATATATTTCTTTATGACGCCCATATGCGCAGGCAGAATCACGTCCCCTTGATTCCTTATAGCAGAGTAGCAGAGATGTCAAATATATCAAGAAGAACGTGGAGCAATTTAAAAAAAAAAAAAAAAAAAAAAAATTTAATCGTTCCCACTGGAATAAATATTTCATAGTACTTTGCCGAATTGCAAATGACGATGAGTACACTGTGTCCAAGGACCTCAACGAATAGGAACCGGAGCTCAAATATTCAGGACACTTGTTGAATGTTAATTTTTATTATTCCAATGACGAATAGTCATGTCCCTTATAGGTGCTACGTTTGAAATTCCACGTTCCACGTTCCAGTAATGATTGTACAGAATCATGCATAATTCGGTAGACATATCTATCGGTTCACGGTCTGGCTAATCGACGGTCAGATTTTGACATTGATGACTGATGGTCAATGTACGTTTCTAAGGTGATCGAATGTATTATAATTAGCATAATGATCGAGGAAAATTTCCGGAACTCATATATTACTTTCGATCCTGTCAATCGACTGACGACATCACAGTTTAATATTACTGATCCCTCTATAAGTGATTGTTATAATTATGCTAATAAGGATGATCGCAAAGAATTGTTTTTCTTTTTGGAGATATCCAAATTGAAAGTTTCCACAGCGCGTGTGGGAAGAATGGTATTTTGTAGAGAATAAGTGAAAACATATTTTTAAATGGAGGCAGGAACGGAAGTAACGGATATATGTATGAGCAGTAAACATTTCGACATACCTTAACGCTATGTTACTTCCTGCGAAAATTAACAGTATCGTCGTGGCGTATATAACGATAATGGCAATACTACAAATTGTCCCCCTTCGTGTCTACAGATGTCAGTCATTGTGCGAACGATGTCCGGTTGTCTAGCTGTTTTTACGTGTTTTATTCGCCTTTGCGTAATGTCGATGAATATTCAGATCTTGTGTACTCATATTATATAATTATTTTGTACGTCATGGGTTTGTATCTCACGGCAGTACCGGAAAAATGACTCATTTACTAAATCATCAAAGTCCCTCGTGCCGACGAATTGAAATAACTGATCTGTCATCAGATAATGAATTTTTATCTATTACAGAATGAAAGTTATTTCTATTTATACTGATTTAGCTAGAAGCCCTTATTAGTAAGATTCTTATGAACGGAGAATATCGATATACTTTTGCTTCGTGCTCAACAAGTCTGATTGTGAGACATACACACGTATTGAACTTTATGCGTGCATAACCTACATTATTATTGTATGGAACAAATTTGACTCACCATCGATGAAATTCTCCAATACCAGTGATTCAACTTGAATTGCACTCAACACAAAACTGATTTTACACTCCGTATTAATTTTTTTAATTTTTCGATAAAACGGAACGAATCGGTGAACCGAACGTCGCGACGACCGACAATCAACTAACTCGTGTAAGGTTTACTAGATACTGCGGATATTTGATGTTTCAAAAGTTATACAATGCCGAACTCTGACCAAGGGCAAGGGAATGAACACACGAGAACAATAACGACGATTCTTGAACGAAGATCAAAAGAATAGCCGTAGCGAGTGTCGCAGGGCCAAAAGGGTCTAGTCAATCGCCGGCTTAAAGAAAGCCGTTACGTCGTCAACAAACCACGCTGCTGTTAGTAAACCCGATTCGGCACATAACCTCAAACGGTACAGCAAAATTCCGATAGATGAAACGAAAAATAGTTCTTTTAATACTCATCGTCACGTGTGCAAATTTTAATAGGCAATGTATTAAACCGTTTTACTCGTGCGTTAACAGATTCAACTGACTGACAAGTTGATCACAAGACTTCCCCATTAGACAGGGTTCGCGCAGGGTCGAGTACACTCCTGCCAGGGTCAACTCAGTTAAAATCATTTGACTCACAGTCATCATCTGCCGCGTGATATCAATATACGGTTAATCACATTTACTTAATGTAATTTCAAATCTTCAGGGGGTTCGGTTTGCGTTCGTATATCAACTGAAATTCCACACGTTCGTTCCAGACCGACAGCACCGACGGCACTGACATCTAGACACTTGAATGTCAATTCGTAATCTCTGGTGGAGCATTATTAAAATATCGATGCAGGCTTCGTGCCAACGAACGAATAAACCCAGATAAAACTAATTGTACGTACTGCAAAATAATCCGATGCTAACACATTTAACACGTCATTTACTTTAACGACCATTTTATAATCTGGTTCTCCATGACACATGAAAATGCCGAACACGAGCGGAATTACCCGAAGTAAGATCGGAGGTATACCCTGGGCCATTGTCTCGCGCGCGCGCGCATAGCAAGTACCGACACGTGCGAAAGTATAATGACAAAGAAAGAGAAAGGATTGGAAATAAAATAGAACCAAGCTCATACGTGTTGTATAGAAATTTCATGGGTTAGTTTTGCATCCAAGGTTCTTCGATATTTCTGCCTTTTCTGCAACGGCCGGTTAAAGACCTCATTGACTGCGCAATACATATTGTATTTTCTATTCAGCTTTGACTATATCTAATCGAGTGTAACGTACAGCAAGAAATTACGCAGACGGCTGAGGTCTCCAATAATATTAGATTCTACGCGCATCGGACTGACAACCTGAGGATATGTATGCCAAGGCTCCCCACTAGTTGGACGAACATAAAACGTACCTACGTATGAACGTAAGAAAGTGGTTGTATGCAAGGATCAGCTATGTATTCACCTGAATGCATATATCCTTACATACATAAACCTATGTGTATAAGTATACACTGACATTTAATTCGATTCACTGAATTTAATCAAAGTCGCCCGAAGCCTGATGCGGTAATGCCGAAGTATAGAAAATTTGGCAACTTCGTAAAATTAGTAATATTAGCATAGCCACGTGGATGTACGACGTTGAGAGATACAAGCAGCGTCAAAGAAATGTTTAAAAGAAAAAGAAATTGACACGTTACCAAGGTGATAAAGCGTAAAAGGAATTTCGGAATGATTATCCTCGTTCTTGATGCTGTAAGAAGTATCGGCTATCAATTACAAGGTAATTTGGTATATCTCGATGAATTGCTACCTTAAGTCAAATTTGCGTCAATGACATTGCCAATTTTTCGAAAGCATCGAAAAGTACGAACGGTCTCAAAGTTTCAGCGTGTTTTGGAATACGTATAACGTGTAAAATGTGTCAAGTGCTTATCGCCACGTATGTCTATCAACTGTACCGGTGTAACGAATCATTTTTCTGAATACTTGCACCGGGTACGAAATTCACAAATTTTATTGACAATTTCTTTTAAATTGCAGATCCACCCGCTCTTCTACAGTGTCTCGATTAAATGAATTCGCATTCATCGTGTCCTCGTTTGTCGGGCATTTAATTCGCTGAAAAACACGATTATGACTCCGTAATAATAATAGGCTCAAGGATTACATCACGTGGGATGACTTTTAAAAAAAATACTCCACTCAATCCCTATAGAGCCTGTTTCGGCGGGAGCTGTCGCTGTCTGATTTTTCGCCGGGGGCTCTCGATTCCAAGAAGCCAATGTATTCATTGGGTAACGCATAAGGTTGGCCCAGTATCCA
Source organism: Trachelus iudaicus (assembly GCA_030142595.1). NCBI lineage: Eukaryota > Metazoa > Arthropoda > Insecta > Hymenoptera > Cephidae > Trachelus > Trachelus iudaicus. The sequence continues at coordinate 866,047 of JARQTH010000036.1, read as the reverse complement.
TACACATATACATATACCTTTTACGGAACTAAAAATGAGAACAAGAATTAACGCCCTGAAAATCCTGCCGTCAAAAAAGTCAACAACAGTTTGCTTCAATTATTAAAAATTCGCGCAATTTTCTATTAAAAAGGTCCACGAGCACGAAGATCCGAAAAAAAAAACATACTAAAACGTAAAACGTGACGTCCATTACACACGACGTACTGCGACAGTGCCACAGTGCCATAAGGAAATGCATATCTTATAAAACTAATTTGATTGAAAATCAATTCAAATGAAATTCCCCCCCGTGGTCCTAATCAAAAGACGATACACTCCGTGATCAAAATACAAACGCATCATAAAGAATCCAATGACGTACTTCCCTCTGGCCACACATGATTTTGTTAAATATGCACCGGCGATCAAAACATATGAAAACTTTTAGAAGCGGGTGTTAAGGAACGGTATCCAAATTCTAATGCAGAATCAGCTTCTCCTGTATATTAGTATGCTGCTCAAACGGGATTGAAACTTGAGGTGAGTATAAAGTATACATGTGCAAAGTGAGGTGCGTATATTGTACGAACGGGTCTGATCAAATCGTTCGAATCGATGTCCAGTTAGCATTGGCCTTGCCAGGCGACACGGCCTCGGCTGGATACGAAGGAAGGAAGGCCACGTGTTCAGATGCAACGAGCAATCTCAAAGAGAGCAGAACGGAAATGGCGACAACTCAATCAGCCCACTCACCGTCTAGTTCGATGGCAACACTGATGCCCACGTTAAATTTACCTCTGGTTGCTTTCGATGCGGCAGAGAGAAAGGGACAGAAGAGAGAGAGAGAGAGAGAGAGATCTCGAAGAATTTTCATGTGAGCGGAAATTGAGCACGGTTATGAGAAGGAAGTACGCAATAAAAGGAGATACCTAATAGTGCAGTGGATATAGTAAAACTTTCGTAATCACAGCTCTACAGTGAAACAGCCAACATATGCGAAGCGTGCAACCAACGTACGTAGTATAAAATTCTTGGATTGTCCCAATATGAGAAGCAGGTGCACTGGAAGATATGTGTGTCACGTTCGAAAGGCATTAAGAAATCAATTAGGTTCAATGTGCCCCCGTTCGAGCAATAACAATGAATCTGCTTCTCGATGACAATTGAGAACGTTCAATCCTTACGCGGATAGAAATGACGAGGAATATGGAATCTATGGAATCTACGGAATGACTAGCACTTGGCACTCTCCGGAGAATAAAGCCAAAATAAAGCATCAAGGAGAAGGAACACGTTTCTGGTTTGATAAACTGAAAATTAAGTGAAGTTAATATTATGGAAGGAAACTTCGGTACTGCTTGTTGGCGTTTAATATGATTTAGTACTGTCATCATAAGTCATCTTCCTCTTGTTCAAGGCGCACTCGTTGCAGAGGTTAGTTATAAATTATGTTTCACACTTGACCACCCGTAATTTAACAGTTTACGGGGTGTAAGCGAATCGCTATTTATTCTTTTGGTTCTTAGAAAATCTATGTAATCTTGAAAATGTCAATTAACTCCGCGAGAAACCATACTGAGAAATGATAATAAAAGACGTGTTCGATAAGCCGCAATGTTTTGCGGGTTAAATGATATTTTAGATACGTAAAATGAAGAAATCGAGAGGAATTTGCAGGATTTAAAAGTAGCCAAAAATAGTTTCAACAATCCCCATGGTTTTAACATCGACTTATATCGATTTCTTATCTCTGCCGTTTCATCCAGATAATTTGACAGACACCGTGTGTGACGTTTGTACAGTGATGCTTGAAGCGTTTATTTTATCATCAGTTCGTCATCATTCCGTCTAGTTGTATGGGTGTTAAATAAAAATCATCATTGTCTCTATACCAATATCAATTATCATCTGACAATGCAGCGCATTCCTCTCTGACGAGATTAACTCACGTTACGCAGCTAATGTGCATAATATCTTCATATATATTTTTTCAGCATTCGCATCGTTCGAGATAATAAAAAGCTGCTGTTAGTGGTGCAAGAGTTTTAGATTTATTGGACACAGCAATTCTGACCACAAGCAGCTTATTCTAATAGCAAGTAATAGGCCGATTTGTAACGTCTGGTACAATAATTACTATTGCGATTAATCGCTCAGAGACAGCTGCAATGACATGGTCTCGTGATGGCAATAAATACGTATGCGACTACCACACAGAAACATATCGAGGTCGTTCTACCATGATCCACAGAATTCAGGGCAATGATTTTATATATAAAAATAAAAAAAAATAAAAAAAACATTCCAATCCTGCCCAGAATACGAAAAGCGTTCGCGAAAGAAGTAACTGTGGAATTATTCAAAATTCCTTTCACTGGTCATTATCCTTAATTTAATGAAGATAAAATGCCTTGAAATAATAAGTAAATGCATAGACGCACAATAGAAAAAATTATATGTTAAATAAAAAACCCATCCAAATCCCATTCATCATTCAGTAATTATATGTATAAACTGCATATGTTTAAAATTTCCAACAATACAAATATATATACATATGTATATATATATATATCCCTACAGCGAATCTGGTACTAACTTCCTATAATTAAAAGTAAGGACAGTGCACCCGCCAAAGTTTTCCTTAGAGTGATATAATTATATTTTCGTCCTTGTCCTACGTATTGTAGGTCATTGGCGAGAACGTCATTCTGCGCGCAACTGCGAAAAGAATTTGCATAACCTCTAAATCGTCTCGGCGGGATCGTTGGCAATTTTTACGACGAGAAATTTCCAACTGGATAAACTACATAGCGAAATGTGCCCGTTCCAGGAATATCCATGATCTCTTGATAATTTTGATCTTATCGTTACTTGATACGACAGGGCAAGATGAATTTTTAAGTGCATATATAACATCTATACTTGATGCATCGCTTAATCCCTGAAAAATCCTTGACTAATTCGCTATCCTCCTTCGTACGATTGTTTACGTCGATATATACTGGATGATCATCTGACTTCTTGATAGTGGATGCTGTGTATTATTTCTAACAATATATATATATATATATATATATATATATATATATATATATGATTATAAAATACTCGTAAATATATGTATGAAAGTAAATCACGTCGTAAGGAAGATGCAACGTCCTTTGTCGGCATGTATGTACGTGTGGCTAATGTTGATGAGTGATCAGAGCGAGGAGTGCAACGATCGACGAATGACCTCGATAAACAAAAGGTAAGAAGATCTTTGCGAAATCCCAGAAGACTCATTGAGATGCAATTAAAAGGATATATTGATAAGTGTTAAATATCGTGTAACAATAGCACAAGGATGTCTCCTGACGAGGTCGTATATATTTTAAGGTTGGATTGGGTGGTTGGTAAAAGGAATAAATCTGCATTTATAAAAAAACCGCTTTTAAAATACTAACTGACTCTGGGAATCGTGTGAGATATGAAAATTCATGAAGATCGATACGTGGAACCTTGGTTTTTGTAAAAAAAGAAAATAAAATAAAATAAAATAAAATAAAAAGAAAGAGAATCGATGAAAAGAAGCAATGCCCTTGTTTTCGTTTTGGTCCATGCAGTTCGCAGACTGACAATGAGATCATCATCGTGAAGACATACGAGTCGTAAACCAGTTATCAAACAGTGGTAGGGTTGACGAGGAAAACGAATGTCTGACCAGTAACGGGTAAGGAGAGAAGTATTAATGATAATTATGTATAAGGTATCATTGATCGTAATCACGAGTCAGTTGATAATCAATCTGCTATGGCATTAATGGAGATAAAATTCATGTATGTATCTACTTACCATCTCGTTCGTGATCCGGCGGGAGATGAGGTTGCAGCTGATGAAGATGCTCATAGTAGTGGTGATGGTGCAGAATGCACTCCAGGTCAGTGCAGTTTAGCATTTTACGAATCCACAAAAGCACACTGCTCCCCACGTACTGTATTTCAATGATATCGGGTGAACGATGAAAAGTGATTTTAATTCGTAACTTCTGGATCCAAAAATCGAGACTGTTTTATTATCGCGATCGGTGGTATCACTGATGGTATCACGTGGAATATTGATACCAGATGTAGGTGGTAGACGGGAGCCAGAGAATTATTACGATTCGCGACACGTGTGCTTGACTTAGGTCTGGTCGCATTGATCTGGGATTAATGACGACTCGAAGAATTAGTTCTGGGATGACGTCAGCGTGTCACGATGGAATCAACCCATCTTTCGCGCACTTCGCAATACGGTTGAAACTGTTGAGCTAAACGTACCGACGACGCCAGTCTTCGACGAGAGTCGTCGGTTGGACGACTTGGAATTCACAGATTGGTCTAAAGGCACGATAATGATTTTCGGCCACTTCCCAGTCCTGCCCATCAAATTATATTTAGGTGGAAACTCGTTTCGAGTCAATACAAATTTTTGGTTGAATCGATAATTTAATCACGTTCGCTAACTGCTAATATGATTTTTTTTTATATCGACTCGTAACCGGGACTCCGATCTGAACTTGATTTCTTGTTGGCGAACGGATAGAAGGTGAAACTGCAGAAGCAGCCGGGGTCTCCTTCCCGATTGGTCACGCTTGCATCGAGTAATCTTTTGGATTGGTCTACTGCGTGTCCCAGAGTAGGTGAAGGGGATGTGTGCTGTCTTTCACGTGAATCGATCGAAAGCGAGAGGAGCCGCATGGACGGTTCAATCCTTACTAGGTATATATTCACTTAAAACAGCAGGAACTGTCAATTATTCAAATTCTCTGATAACGATGCAAGCTATCTACGATATCCAAGGACTCGAATAAATCATTAACCGAATACACGTAGCAGTAATTATTTTCCTTGAAAATTATTCGCAAACAACCGCGCACAATAATAATCAAACAAGTATATCTAGTCACTCGTGACAGACTGGTTAAGGAATTCACTGATTAAACTCAGGTTTATAATGCTTTTCCTTCACTCCGAACACACAGTGTCAATAACAGTCGGGAATTTCGAAAATCGATTAACCCGTACGTGGAAAAAAATCTGTATTAAAAAAAGAACACTAATTATCAAAAATCAAAATTCTCTCAAAACACAGCAGAGTCTCTCTCGGGACTATATGTTTGTTTGCACTTTCTAACAAGTTATTAAAAGTAAATACGAGTATTAAAATAAAAGATATTAGTGCACCTGCCACCGCGAACCAGTAGCGGTGGGTTTAACGAGCATTAATTGAATGGCTGTACACAGTAGAGAGTCTTGGCTGGCCTAGTCGATGTTTCGATGTTTATGAACAATGTAAATGTTTTTGCACTGGCGGTTAGCGGTGACGAACGCGACGGCCAAGCCGTGAATGGTTCTCTCTCACAATCAGTGGTTAGGACTTTGGCCCGTAGTGCGCCCAAAAGGCCTTCTTTACGCTTGGTGGTGGTGGTGGTGGTGGTGGTTACCGCACTGTTAAGGGTTGCAGGCTCAGCAGCGGTCACGGGGTCGCGAACGGCACCACTGAGCGAGCGCACTCCGAACACTAAAACTTGACACTTATCGTTCCGTGCTTAGCGATTGTTGGGAACGGTATGTGAGCGGTGACGGTGTGTGGGTCACTCAGTCACTAGCGGGCACTTACTTTCCAGTCGCCATGTTGGCACCGCTCTCCCCCTACGTTTCTCTGCTCGAGACTCAAAGCCAGGACGGCGGTTGCTGCACCGATATTCTTTCTAACCTGCTCTTGTCCAGGGACTCGTTATTCCTGCCGTACACAAGGAATCCTACACCTGGTCCAGGTACCCTGCCCTGCCCTGCCCTGCCCTGCCCTGCCCTGCCCTTTGCTGGTAGAGTCAAGGTTCCTGGGTCTGGTGCTACCTTCTTGGTCCGAGCCTATGAACTCTTCCGGCCGAGTTCACCACCACTTACCCTATGTGTGGCGCGCAGTCAGTGGCTGCTGGCTGGAAAAAAGAGGATCAAGAACCTCGATAGGATCACCATTATCACCATTTTTTTTTTTATTAGGATCATCACAAAGATAAGATTCTAGATTAATTATTTTATCTTGCCATAATTATCCTGAAACTACCTGAGACACAGAGAATCTTCTAGGTCATGACCCAAGGGTGGCAGTTGAATCCTGGTGAAAAAGTATATGAACGTCCGTAGAAAGGTGTTTAACGCACATTGTGTGATCACGCGGAAGAGTATGACGAGTATTTACCAATTATTCTTATTTACGTAAGACATTTGGAAATACATACGGAAGAGGTTCTACGTCTTGGAAAATTTGTTACGTAAAAGAGCCCTTCCAGTTGTACCTACTCTGACCCTCATCTTCAATGATTATTCGGTCACGATCTCAGTTAACTGCCCCATGCGTTACCTTTTCTAGATGCAGTTATAACTGCATATCTATAGTCGGCTTGGATCTTGTTCAAAAACTGTTACCCGCTCACCAATAATTTGGACAACAATTTTTCAACCTGCGTTACTAGATTTTTTTTTCATTATGGCTCTAGTCTTTCCACGACACCAAACCAATAGATGCTTCTACCGATGCACGTGTTATCTTAGAGCCGCTATCTTTTTCCTGGACCCATCTAAGAGGTTACCGCTCTCACGCAGGAGAAACTTGTCGTCCTCGAAGGTAGAGAATACTCTGATATGTGTCACTGAAACTCACCAAGTAACTGGGTACATTCTTAATGTTCGATAGAAATCAGAACTTACGCACTCTGAGTCTGGCCATTGAGAATCTCTCTTATTTACATGAATATCCGTCATCTGTTATAGCGTACGCGTGGGAAAAGTGCTCTGAATATAAAGTAGAGCAACGTTCGGTACTTTAAATGAATTTCAAATTGATTTCGCTCGTGAGTCACCGGCGCGCGCATAAAATAAACATTTCCGTATTTACGTCTACCGGAAGTGTCATTTCTGCGGTGAAATTTGAAACGGCTACTTAACCGCGTCTATCGAGAGAGTTGGACTGTGCTAGAGTTTGATATAATTTTTAATATAGAATTTTGTAATTTTAAAAATTGATGAATAATCCTTTTTATTAACTAATATTTTACATCAATTAATATCTCTCTCTCAATCGATGTGGTAGCATTATCAAATTTATATGTATACTGTGTGATTTCAATTTATATATGCCGACTGTCAAAGATGTGCGAAGTGGGTAAATTACACCGTAAACATCTGAAGTTCTTACTGTATGGGAAGTCCGAGACCTCGAAGGTAATTGAGATAATTATCAGCCACATTCAACAGGACAACTGCAGGTATGCAGTTACGCCTGTTCGAGTTTCAGTGGTGCGCTCGTTGATAATCTTAACGTTCTCGCATGCGCGTGACTACGTCTTGCCTTTCTACCAAGGACGGCAGCGGCTAAGAGTCGAAAGTTTCTCGTCCGACTGTTTTGATTATATACATATAAATTAGAGTTACCATTGATTGATTTATGCAGTCGTAATGTAGAATCTGTCAGGACGATAATCATCTTATTCTTCCATATAAGAAGAAACGGTATAGTATGTTCAGAAGTGAGGACTAGAATTTATCGAGTACAGAGACGGCGAGAAATCCGCGAAGAGCTTCTTCGGCGAATACGATAGATCACCATGTTTGTTGGATAAACGGCCTAGATTTCGCTCATTCAAGAGTTAAGGTGAAAATACTAGTGTGTCAGTGGACCGCCGGATGTCAAAGAAAAACGAAAATCTCCGTATGCGGATTTTAAGATAATTTGCAAAAATAATAAATAAGATCTCAAAGGCTTTGATAATAATGAAACTGATAAAAAGTCTGATTAAAAAATGCACACGATATACCGGAAACATCGCGTAAGAAATCTGAACGAGATTAAAGAAACAAGCAACAGGAAAGGATACAAATTTCCTGAACCTCCCATCTCGGATTGTAGTATCCGGTTTTATCTGAACTCGGAAATCTAGTCTTTATCGAATCTCAAATGAATTGCAGGGCAGTTCAGCCGGGTTACCCGGTATTGTATATGACCTCTACCTATAACCCTGGACAAGTACGTGAGAAAATCTTACGTCCGTGACATCTTGATGCATGTGGTATTTCTCTGTGAAACTGAAAAAGACTCTCTCTCTCTCTCTCTCTCTCTCTCTCTCTCTCTCTGTCTTTCCCACCACGTTAAAATACTTAGAATTATGTAAGTACGACTAGCCCATACCTTTCACCGCACCCATCTCATAATCATCTTTGCACGATTCCCGTTTCTTTGAAGAACCGTGAACGGAATCTATAATACCGACCGAGCAAGGAACTCACTTAACACTTGTTCCTAACTTCCGTCTCTACTCGAGTAACCATATAAATTAGCATCTAAAAAGCAAAGGTTAGACCCGACGGTGATTCCCAGAACGAAAAGGAAGAATCGACGATGGTGAAACTGCTTAAGATAAATCAACCGAGCCGATCGCTTCTTGTCCGACGCGGAAGGGAAGGACAATCGGCATGCAAGAAGAAGACCAATCGAAGAAAAAAATAAAATAAGAGAAGAACACTCGAGGAACAAACGTACTCGAGGCTCGTCGAAGGTCGCAGTCCTTGCGAAAATGGAAATTCCAACATGAGGCCAAAAATGGCCCGGTAAAATCGTTCGGCTGGCGTAAACATCGCGGCCGATCGGTAATTTATATTTCCGTGTTCGCGACGGTGCAAGTAGCCTTGCTTTCGACAATGACCCAGATATTCCAGGCGATGCTAGGATAACTGGGAGAACTGCTGTAGGGCGTGGAGATCGACTCCTCGTCAACGACGCCCATCTCTCTTGATCCTGATATTATCGGTACACGATCGTTCTCGCGTTTCGTACCGTTTCTCCTTCGTTTCTCCTCGACTGTGGCCAATGAAGAGCCTCTGGCACGTGTGGATCTATCAGACACAATGGCACCTATGGATCCAACGATATACATACAGTATAACCATCAAATATCAAACTGTAACATTTAGAATTAATTTTAACCTCCAAAAAATATTTATACACTGTAAATTATGAACAACATAAACCTGAAATTATTAATATACTTAAACACATAGCTACAGTCTGATTATGCAATGAGATAATGTAATTATAGATATAAAACAGCTGATATTTTCTATAACCTGATATTTCGTATGGACAAAAATGTACGTCAAGTATAAAAGTGACTTTGGTAACGATCGTTACCTTACCAGCAGAGCCTGTACCGTTACACATATTCAAATCAGCGAAGCCCTTAATGCAAGGTGGTCGTAAAATTTTAATAACCAGATATCTCATCGCGGATAACGGTTTACCTTGAATAATATTTAAATATAAATTGCGCAATTCATTTGGCTAAAGATCAACGTGGACCATCAAAGTCCAAAGCGAAGGGCATCTCTATAGGAACATTTTAGATAAATTAATTGTACGAAAGCACATGGTGCATGCTTTTTGTTCCTATTAAAAAGGTTTTAAGGTCGCTCATGTAATTTGTATGACAAACGTCCTAAAACGTTTCTTGACGTGTATTTATTGAGGTCTGATAAAAATACGTCATTAACACGTTCAATTATCATGTGATCATGTGGTTCTCGATACCTCTAGAAAATATTAAGTCTAGACGGATATCGTGTTAATAGGGTAAAATCACAGTAAGGCAATATCATTTCAGTAGTGTAAAATTGCCAGCGATTCCAAAGTTTGAATGTCACTGAAAAATATCCTCTGGCGAATAGTCATGTGTGCGTGCGCGTACATGAGTACCCGGCCGCGAAGATTTCGCAAGTGAGTCGTTAGGGTGTAATAAATTTCCATAGGCGTTGATATGAAAATAAACGAGATAGGACAATCCGAGCTAAAAACATTCACTTGGACAAATGTTTGGTAGACGTGCAAATCAAGATCCTATTTTTGTAAGTCGCTCTTTTCTTCTCTTTAATGGCAGTATTGCCATAGCATATGTATATGTATACGTATGCGATACATTATCAAAAGTTTATTATAGCTAGACTTATATACTATACTGTGTGCCATTATGTTGTTACAAGTGTTAATTTTTAATGTCTCAAGATTCATTATCTTTGTAGGATTTATTCTGTCGCTATGTGTACTCACGCTGCTGTACTCACGCGAGGTACGTCATTAGAGTGTGTGATTATTAAATACCGATACGTTATTACGGTATCACTATATACAGCGATGTATGGTACTGCGGACTATTGTTTGACCCTGTACACGTTACTATGGTACATTCTAATTTTCCTTCAACTCGCCATAAAGAGGAAACGACGGTACTTTTTCGAGAATATTTTGGAAAAAATGTACGCAAGCTCAACACGTGAATACTGTGGGACAGAATGCCCAGTAAACTGTATAGTGTGGCATTCAAAGGTAATGGCAACATTTATAGATGTTAAATCGAGCGTTGATATTGGGGGTTATTTTGTGAAAACAAAAGTTTAGTTTTTACTCCAAAGTACTATTTTATAGTTACCAAATTTCAGGTATTTATATATATTTGGAGTATTATCGAATTTTGTTGGTATTTTCGAAATTAGCATGAATATTAGCATAATAAATATCTAAACCCATGTCCAGCGTACGAGTGTCTCTCATTTTGGCTGATGCAAGTAAATAGTGAAAATAAAAAAGAAGTCCGACTATTCATCAATAGAAATTGGTATTCGGCTGTTAACAGGGTGCGGCGATTTAGTCACTTAATGCAAATATGCTGTGTATACATATATGGGTAGTAATTTTAATGACCAGTGAATAGAGACAACGAGATCACAAAGGCTCCGCCGGGAACGTCGAAGCTATTGAGTCGGCCACCAATTGAGGGAGTTTAATGAAAGGTGGTTGAAACCGCTTTTCAGTGAAACATAAAGTGCTAATTGAAGCGTGGTTAATTCCCCTTAGCACGATACACGATATTCGTAAAAAATATTTTATAACACAGAGAGACACATGTCTTATTGTTAGAATATTGGTAAATTAAGAAGGGAAGGCAGGATCGTTTGGTATATTGTGTACAATGTACCACACATTGTGATGTAACTTTCTATACAATGTAGGCAATCGGTAAATCGATCTGACGTCGAGTATTGATTTTCTTCGTTAAGGATCGATATTGCATAAGATTCTAAGAAGTGTGACAGAGTGTAAAAGTTCAATGCGTCTTTCTTGATCGTGACGAGAGTGATACGATATTTGCAGTGCGATATGCAACGTCAGTAGTTTACGTGTCACTATCGTGTCAATGATAATTAATTTTAACCGTAGGAATTTATTTTTTAAAGGATACATACATATACGTACATTGTGTTAAATCATTTTATTCATGTATATTGCATAATCTTCGAAAGCCGTGCGAGTTTCAAGTTCAAGTAACAGAGCCACTGTGAAATCAAGTATGTCGAGACTCAAACGCGTGCACAGTTGTTTAGAGTGTATTTATAGGACTTTTTTGAGGTGTTACATAATGTTACCTGAGTTTTTTTTTTTTTTTTTTTTTTTTTTAAATGATCGGTCGAAGACGTCGATACAAAGACAGTTTCGATATTGTTATTTAATTTTCAGGGTTTCTTTCTGACAACATTCTTATCAAGGCCAACTTGAAAAATTCGAATTTTCTATAACACTCATAAGGTATGCCACAATGCTTGTTGGGTGTTGTTATATGGATTAACGAGACGGAACAGTTTTTTAATGGTGTTTGGAAATGTTCTTAAATGGCAATCGGAATTGTGAGGACAAAGTCGGTTGCGATTAGACGTGCAAGGTTAATGCCTAATTGCGAGAGTTATCTGAGGACAGTTTTCTCGTAGCAAGTGGCTGTACAGAATAATTGTGTAATTAGCTTTTTTTTGTACGTTGTACGCGTGTTCATTGTATGGCTGTGGAATTAAATTTGTATTGGCTAATGATAAATGTAAATTTCTTGTCTGGTTGGTATTTATTG